>AYEL01082032.1:0-10624 GCA_000484575.1 Olivierus martensii | reverse complement strand
GAGAGAAGCTTCTCTGGTCTGTATTACAACTGAGGCAGGCTACGTGGATAGCAGAAAACGTTTTTGAATAAACGATTTATCTTACTTTTTTGGCTTATTGTTTGCTTTTATTTAATATCTAAAGTAAGAAGTTTTCCTTATTCATTAAAATTTTACTTTCTATCTAGCACTTTAATAAAAACCCATTTTTTCTTATTAAAAGTTTAAAAACAGATTGATAGTTTTGGGGCCCTAGGACATGGCCTAGTTGGCCTATAGGTAAATCTGGCACTGTATATACATTAGAAAACCCGTGCCCAGAGTTGCTCGGGCAGTTCATGGTGGCATTGTACTTAAGTTACTTTTTTTTCTTAAATTATAACTTTTTAGATAACATTCAGGATTTTCTTTAATGTATTCTGAAAATCTTTCCGATATAGATACATTTTCTATTTGAAATATGTGTTTTTTCGAATATTCCCTTCTTTGTCTCTTTCTCTATTACCCAATTTGTCGATCTGTTTGATCTTCTAATGTTTCATTTTCTTGAATTAAATGTAATCTTTTAGCAGCAGGAGTTAATCTATCTAAAGAGTTCCCTCTTTTTTATGGCATTATGAAATTTATCCAACTGTATAATGTACAAAAACTTTAGGACTAGTGCTCATGGACAGTTTTTCGACCCCTTAGCCAGGGCAGGGATTAAGCCGCTTTTACATATCACATAGATTTCAATGGGAGTGAGTGGACGGAAGCCAAAAAACTGCAACATGCTCTATTTTTGATGCAGTGTGATAGATGCCTTTCAGAATAGAACAAGTACAAACATGTGGGAGCACGCACATGGACGGTTTAACCACTGCTTCAATAGTTTTCTCTCATTCATTTAGGCATCGTTATTTCAATTTTAGTCATTTATTTGTATATTATTTGTCAATTATGGCTGGTGACTATGACTATTTCAATTGTGAAAAGCTAATAATTGAAGTGGAAAGAAGACCAGGATCATACAATAAAAAATTACCAAATTACAGTGATAAGAATAAAAAAGGAAAACTTTAGAATGAAGTTTTTGAGGCAATAATAGCCAAGTGGAGTATGATGGCAACAGGAGAATGAAATCTTTCTTCAAGCATTTCAGCCATTTTCATATTGTGCTGTGTATGTGATATCAGAATATATCATGTATAACAATTCGTCAAATGAATTCTTTGATATTCTAAAATATCCAAAAAATTTTTAAGGTACAAACACAAATCATTGAATAAATTGTAGAATTGTCCTTTTAACATTTGTTGGCTTAATAATGGATGCACACAGATTTTTTTCTGTCTATGCCATTTTCTTACCCACAGTACTAAAGTACATACAGTAACATTTTCGATGAAATCTATTTTATCCACTGTGAGTGAGTCTATTTTGTGAGGGAACAGTGGTATTTTAACCACTCATGTGCCTACTCAATATTTCAAGTGACCAAACAGCTGTGTGTCGAGAAAACTGTCCATGCGCACTAGCCCTTACATCTAGTGTTGAGTGATATTTCACTACGGTGATTTAGTTGCTAATATTTGAAAATCACTGTCACTAGCAGTGACTTGACAACAGCAACTGATCTAGTGTGCATGTACTGTATTCAGCTCTCTGAAGTGGCTTCGAAAGACGTATGGCAGCAAGTAGCTGGTAGTTACCTAGAGCATATGAACAAGACATAATGATACAATGGGAAAATGCGAAAGTCATAAAGAGTGTCTTGAACAACATCGGTGCTAGAACAGCTGAAGCGTTAGAAGGTGAAAAAAGAAGGCTAAAAATGAATGCTGTCAACGACAATGACCCTAAAAACCTCCCGACAGCATGGCTATGGTGCGCCAGATATAATATGTAATGAGATCGTAAGATTATATATAAAAAACGATATAATAGTGAAAACTGATGAATATAATGTATATTATTAAATAAACGTAACGGAGCGTACTTTCTGCATATATTACTTATATGTTAATAAACCTTGGGAATCTAAAAAAAAAACTTTTAAAAAGCAAAAAACGAAAGTTATGACGTAATTTTAAAGAGCAATACGTTCTAGAAGAAATTGAATCGTTCAAAAACGACTACAATAAGAATATCTATGTAGAATACTGAAGAGGGTCTCCTAGAAAGGCCAAAAACGTTTTATAAGGAAAATTTGGATCCTGTAATAGAGCTGTAAGTAAAATATAGAAAATATTTTTATGTAAATTATAAAAATTTATTACTATTCGTTAACTTGATATTTTCTGAAGCTATATCATCTTAACAATAATGTCATACACTGACATTAATCTTGCTTCAGAGTAAAATTTTACTTTACCTGTTGCGATCGAGCGCGTCACACCGCCGAATCCAACCTGCATCAGATAGACAACGCCATGCTGCCTGATGCACCGTGACACACAAATTCTTGACAATAATCAAAGAATCTTATGTATGCGTGCTGCGTTGGATCACTTTAGCTGGATTATTGTCGAGAATTTCTGCGTCGCCTATCTGATGTACTATACAAACGAGATTGGAGTTGGCGGCACAACGCGCTCGATCACTTCAGGTAAAGTAAAATTTTATCTTTTAAATTGATATATTGGTGTTTGTATTATAATAATCTATTTTATATGTATATATTTAAAGTTTCAATAAAATATTTATTTTGGCAAATTGCATTAATGTATCGGTAACTAAAAATCAAAGATCATGTAATTTATCATTTTCAAATTTTTATCGAATTTTAAGTGCTAAAGTCTGGGGATAGGCTTATACACGGGTTACGCATTTTTACCAATTTTCAAACTCCAAAGTTGGGGGTTGGCTTATACACGGATCGGCTTATATTCGAGTATATACGGTACATTTGAATGTCCTTGGGTTCTTTTCTTTACAATAAGATGTGACATATGTTGTCTGATTACAAATAAAACATTTCTTACCTCTCAATTTACAATATTTAGTAGTATGATTGTCATGACCACAAATTTGACATATTTTGCTGGAATTATTTGACGAGGATCTAATGCTTTCGGATTTAAAATTTCTCAAAATTTTATCCACAACAGCTGTGCATTTCATTTCTTTTGCCTCCTTATAGCCAGTTCCAATGAAGATGCAATCTTTATTGCCTTATTCATATACAAGTCTGTCTCTGTTAATGATCTTTTCAGTGTAGTCTCATTGAACATTCCTGCTACAAAATGGTCAGTTAAATTGTCTTCCAGCATAGTGCCTGAGAATTCACATTTACTAGCTTGTTGTATTAACCTTATGACAAACACATCAACATTTTCATACTCATATTGTTTTATTTGACAAAACTTATATCTTTCCACTACTTTATTCAATTTAAGTTTTAAGTGATCTTCCAAAGCTTTTAATATATCTTCATATTTTGAACTATCTACCGTTTCTGGTAATAATAAGCTTTTAACTAGTTTGAAATGTTCAGGTTTGATTATCATCAAAAATACTGCTTTTCTGCATTCTTCTTCCAGTTTACATGCATAAAAATATAACTTAATTCATTCTTTAAAATCTCTGAAATCTTCTATTTCTAAATCATATGATTCCAACTTAAAATTTATATGACGCTCCATCATAGAAAGTCTCTTCTAAGCTTGCTTTATCTGATCATAAATTACGGTACAAAAACAAATAAATGGTAAACTTAATAGCATATTTTCATCCTAAATCATCCTTGATCTTAATCCTGTTGACTGCGCCATTTGTTGTGTTGTCTCTTAAAAAAGACACATTCCTTATATAAAATTATAACATCACTTTATTATACCAGTAATTGTTCAGGTTAATAGACAAGACAAGACTAGAGAAGACAGACTAACACACAGAGTAGAGTGCATCCTATTGCATATAATATTGGTGACACACTGTCGCCGCCTTAATGTAAACATCTATTCTTTTCTAAAGTTTACAAGTAAATATCATGTTGTTAAATGTACACAACACCTGGCATAAGAGAGAGAAAATGAGTTGGAAACCTATATTAATAGTTATAAAAATTAGATTATCACATTTTATATAAGCACTAACTCAAGTATAAAATATTGTCTATGAACACTCTGTTAATATATATTGCTGTGGAATATGCAAACATTAGGCCAATTCAAGGATGGAGTAAGTGCGCATGGAGTCCCGTGTTACAAAAGGAGTGTGTATGTGGGAAAATAACACCTGTTCATATTTAAACTCAGGTTTGTTTGATTATGAGGATATTGATTATGATTCAGTATTTGGGAATGAAAATTAGAAAAAAAAATCAAAGAAATGATTGGACAGATTAACAATCGAATCTAACCATAGTAAACAGGTTGGAAGTTCTCTCGTTCAACATACCTGGAAGAGTCAGAGTCAACTTAAACCAGAATGGTTTTTGTAATTTTAACTTATTTTCCTTCAGTACTATTGTTTTCTCCTCTTTAATTCTAATTCTTCTAAATTCTTCCTTTGAAGAGAGGACAATCTGTTTTCACCTCTCTCTTCTTTCAAATCTTTTGCTCTCTCTGAAAAGAGATGATTCACTTGTTGTTAACTCCGATGCTTTTACTTCCAGTCTCACAGTCCAGAAGTAACAATATTGGCTTTCCCATGCAGCAATTCCCAACCTGTTTTATTTATATTTATTTTAATTTACAATAATATTTGAGAGGGAAAAGGAGGTTTAAAGAAAGCCAATTTTCGTTCTGTTGATTATTTTTTTTTTGTTTTATAAGAATACAGTATTAGTAATAAAATTGATTAGACAAAATTAAATGTTATAATATTGATACAAATAATTAATAATACAATTAATATAATAATAATGATATGTCTGTTAATAGTAAAAATATAATGTGATACAAAAAAAAGACGATAAAATAAAAGTTCTTTCAAAAAGACAATAAAATAAAAATTTCAGTATGGTATCCTGCGAATCTCACAATGCAATAGGACAATTGGTCAGATTCGCCATGTGGAAATGCTTCAACTTTTCAATTAGAGGATCAAATTAGATTAAGTCATCTTTTAAAAAATTTATATGAGGGATCTAGGGATAGCTCATCTATCCTCTTCTTTTACAATTCAGTTGACTTTTGTGAAGTGTATTGTGTATTAAACAATACAATAATGACTAGATAATAATAATTATCAGTATTTTTTTTAGTGCTAGAAAAAAAAGCACTCTAGGAGTGTAATCCTGAATTATAACACTGGGTCCAAACAGTTTTTGATTTCAGTTACATATGATAGAACTTGAAATATCACCACGATTAGTGAACAATTTCAGAACTAACAATACTGTAATATTTGTTCCCACATTTGTGAATCCAAATTGCTTTGAGTATTCTACTGAAACATTTCAGCATTCCACTTATAGCACCAAGATTCAGTTCTAAGATATCTTTTATTAGAAAGTAATTTTCTTTCCTGCTGTTACGCTCCGTTTCTTGAAACAACAGTATTCTGTTGCTAGCGATTCGGTGCGCTTGGCAGAGATCATCTAATGTTTTTTTATTTAAATAAAATCTCACGTACTCTAACTTTTAATAAGCAAACATTTATTTAAGTTGGCTATAATCTTACGCTCAGACAGTACAACTGAATTACAACATAGAATGTTGTGTGACACTGAAGAATGATGACTATCAAGTACATACAATATGATGACATCAGATCACAACATCTTATCTTCCTCTATCTGGAGAAAGAAAAAAATTAAAGATACTTATATCCAAGGAGACAAACTTGGAGGAAACTGGAGTTCAGTGGAGAAGACTGATTTTGCAGAAGGACGAAGAGGAGCTGGACAATACGGAGAATCAGACGAACAAGAGAGTTGGCAGAGGTGATTGGACTCAGATGATCAATGATGTCCATTCAACTAGACTTAACTTTTATAGTCCCTTTAGATCACCGCCTTCCAAGGTATTATTGGTCCAATCTTGGGCCAATCCAAGATGTGTCATCTTCAATGTATAG
Organism: Olivierus martensii; assembly: GCA_000484575.1. NCBI lineage: Eukaryota > Metazoa > Arthropoda > Arachnida > Scorpiones > Buthidae > Olivierus > Olivierus martensii. The sequence goes on along the minus strand of AYEL01082032.1, from coordinate 4,642 downwards.
TATTCAAATCCCCATCTCTGATGTAATAAGTGGGGGATCCAGTTTAAGATTCTATTATTTCTTCTGATTAGTCATTTCCCCAATTGTGCCAATGACTCATTCTTAGTCATCTGGCTGTTATACTGCAAATCATGATATTTAATTGCTGTGTAACATTTTCCAATTAAATTATGATTTTCATTCATTTCATTCCTTCATTAAACAATACAATAATGACTAGATAATAATAATTATCAGTATTTTTTTAGTGCTAGAAAAAAAGCACTCTAGGAGTGTAATCCTGAATTATAACACTGGGGGTGAAGGTCCAAACTTCGACCCTCGAAATAAGCAATATTTTGTAAAAATATTATACTTACAAATCAATTAATGCATTCTGCATTGATTTAGAGTTAACCTTTTTCGATTTTTTTTGTCTACAATTCATACTTCGACAATATCGATTCTTTCTCAACACGGATGATGGATATCAAAATTTCTAATAAATACAATATATAGTTAAGAAGGATGAACGATTTAAAACGAATTCGAAAGGAGGGAATTCGATGAACCCGGCATGAAATTCTCATTAAAATTATTTTAAAAATGATTCCTAAATCGATCACGGGTATGCTAATCGGAAAGCTGATATATTTTACTAGTCCAATCTGCTGAATTTCCCACGTAATGAATATATTGTTGATAGACAATATTACTCTATATAGTTGAGTTAACACTCATTAAAGTTAAGTTTTTCTTATACTTTTCTTCAAGAGAAAATTTTAAAAAATATTTCTTTTCTTCCATTTTGCTGACATAGAATCTTTAAACTTTCAATTCAATTTTTTGCTGGCCACCTAACAGCAAAATGACGTTAAGTGAGGTGACGTTAATCGAGAATCTACTGCATAAGGAAAAATTCTTAAATTAAACATTATTCTACGAATTTCAAAAAATCAATCCCTTTAACTTAGAAATAAAATTGTCAATGTTTTAAAACTGATGAAAACTAATTTATCATGAACAGAAAACATGTATTTTTTATTTTATAATAAATTTATGAAAAGTATGAAAAGTATATTGTTAAACTACATAAAACTCCGTTAAAGATCCACCCAATCGTTGAAAAAGTAAGAAGTCCGACTTATCTATTTGAAAAAAACCTAGCAAAATGGTGCAGAGAAAAAATGCAAGATTATAAATTATTAACCACATCATCCTCAACCTTTATAGAACATTTAAACAGCTTAAATCCCTTTCCCAATGAAGTGATAACAGTATATGACTTTGAGTCCCTGTACCCATCTATATCCATAGAACCAGCCTGCATACAGTTATACAAACTAATGGTTAAATATTTGAAAGATTCAGAAAAAATAACTAATTGCATCCAGGAAATATATGATTTGGTATGTCACCAATCATACTTCACATTTAATGGTAAGTATTACAAAAAAAAACAGGTGTATCTATCGGAAGCCCATTGGCAGGGATACTAGTTGAACTAGTGATCAGGTTCAAAGAAGAAAAAGTTATACCAAGATTTGCATTGGAAATGAAATCGTACAAAAGATATGTTGATGATATTTATGTAATATGGAAAAAACAAGAAGATCCGAAAGCACTAGAAGAATATATGTCGGACAACTCACTAGGACTCCTTTAAAATTAGAACAAGCAAGCAGTGTAAGAAGATAAACTTCTTAGACGTTCAAATAGAAGTAATAGGAAACACATATAAAACTAAAGTATACTGCAAACCAACCTATGTACTGTTATTCATACCAAACTCGTCACCAACGAAACTGACTCATAAAGCCTCGGTCTTTAGAGCTCTTTTTAGAAGAGCCTTTATGCATTGCAGTACAAAAACGGATAGAGATATAGAAATAAATGAAATATTCTTGCAAGGAAGAAAACATGGATAAAACAACATTTCCTTGAAAAAAACACTATCCTATGTTATAAAAGCCTTATACTCAAAAGAAAAGAAAAAATGCCATGAAAAGAAGTTAAATATAGAAGCGTCGACTACCAATCACAGTTACAAACAGTTTATAAAGACATATTAAAAAGCTACAAATTTTAAAATAGCTTACAAAAAGAAAGATACCATCTCCTCGTTACTTAGAAACGATAAAGACGCATATGGAAAAGAAAAAAACACAGGTGTAGGTGTATACAAAATCCCGATCTCCAATCTAGACCTAAACAGAGAAGAAAAATATATTGGATATACAAGCCACAATTTAGAAGAAAGGTTAAAAGAGCATATGAGGAATATAGAAAAAGGTGAAACTAATACAGCTGTAGGAATTAGAGCAATAGAACACAACATAGATATAAAATGGAAAGAAGCTAAAATAGTCAAATGTGTCATACGCCGAACCGAAGGGAATAATGGCGGAGTCAATAGAAATAGTTAAACGATCTAAAAATGATTATGTTATCAATACCAATGACCCAAGTTCTCTTTCTAACGCATGGAAGTGTTCGGTAAATAATTTATAAGAAATGATTACAAAAGATCTAAAAGACATTATAGGTGGCGCATATATCTTCAACCTATGGCATCAAGCGATACGACGAAATTAATTTTTACAAGTTTGTTTTTAACGGCCTATATATATTTCTTGAGTTTTATTAATATTCTATTTTTATAAAAAAATATGTATTTCCGATGTGTTAACGATATTTGAAGTACTTTTTAGTCGTATATTTTGTACACTTTTAGGATAACAATTGTAAGTTATCAGTTCAGAACTTTTGTAAAAAGTCCGTTACATGTTTTGGCAATTTAAATCAGAATTAAATATCAACTCGGCTTTTGACACCCTAGATGCTAATGTTTACAATTGTATGTTGATGTAAGATGTGTCTGTTTTTTCCACTGCGCATGTGTAAAATGAGGGGGTAAGAAAGTCTACCTTATAAGTTTGTCGTGTAGAAATTTAAATTTCACTATTAATTTTTGTAATATTTGCTTTACTTAAAAAGGAAAGCTGTACAGCAAAAATAAATAAGATTTTTAATCCAAAAATCAATCCCTTTAACTTAGAAATAAAATTGACAATGTTTTAAAACTGATAAAAATTAGTTTATCATGAACAGAAAACATGTATTTTTTATTTTATAATAAATTTATGAAAAGTATATCATTTCATAATTATATTTATTTTAAATTTTTCAGTAATTGTATCAAATTAACATAAAATTTAATTTAAATCATATATATAGATAAATTTTAAAACCAATGATGAGAGAGAGGCTCTGAGATTCTGATTAGAATAAAAATAAAATTTAATAAATATTGCATTGTATAAATATTGTATATTGCATTATATAGTTGTTATTTATTGTGATGTGAATACTTTTTCAATCTTTACCATTAAAATTTTTTTAAACTGAATGAAAGCCAAAACTAATTTAATAGCATAGGATGTAATTTATATTATTATTACTGACATTATAATTTTGCATACTTTTTCAATCTTTACCATTAAAATTTTTTTAAACTGAATGAAAGCCAAAACTAATTGGATAGCATAGGATGTAATTTATATTAGTATTACTGATATAATTTTACATTATACTAAAACTGGGTTTATATTAATTTTTTTGTTGTAATAACCTATATGGAAGCAGAATTATAGCTCAAGAACTAATAAATTGGAAAAGATAATTTTACAATTCTCACTTATTGGAAGAATTTTTATATTTGAATTTTAAAATGGCCTATAACAGTATTAAATAAGTATATACAGGACTGCCAGAATCTCTCTTAAAAAGAACATAGTCCTTTTTTTGCTCCAATTTTTTTTCGTATCATAATACCCTCTGCTGTTCTCTTTTTTTTCAATCAGATATTTATGAAATGTAACATGCGAAACTTAATAAACATGTTAGCAAATTCACAAAGAAAAACGTATATAACAGAAACTGAATATTTTAACTATGCTTGAATAATGCATTGAGAAGTCTTTGCTATCAGTAAAAGTTACGAGCATTGTACAAACTGTACCAAAATATGGTTGCAAATTCCAAACTTGTAATTTTAAAGATAATGCTATTTGTTCTTATAAAGCATTATTATATTACATTTGGTGTTATCAATTTCATGGAAAAGCTGTAGAATAGATATTACAAATATACCCAAGTGGCAAGTTGTAAATGCAATAATAGATGTTAATTCAAAAACAATTATATTGATGATATGAAATGTTTTTCTCAAAACTATATTTTCAATAAAGTTTGAGATTACATTGATAATGATGAATTTAATGTCATGAAACTTGAAATGATATATATTTTGAACAGTCAAATAATTCAGAATTTTATTTTGATTTATTGAGAATATCTCAGAATTATTTTTCTGTATATGGAAAACAGAAATGTGGAAAGGATATTTTAAGTGTTTGGGACATAGTGTGCTAAATACTGGATTCATCTCAAAATTGCAACTGTTAAATCAATATTAACTGTAATATAATTATAAAAATGTATTATGTAAGGTGAAGCAATATTTTTGTGAAATGAAGAACAACACCAAATTGCTATCAGATGTCATCAATTCAAAAAAGAAAAAATAAAAGATCTGATGAGCTAGTTGGAATTTTATTTTCATTAAAAGGAAGTAAGTATTCAAAAAAGTATGAACAATATA
>AYEL01082031.1:0-12338 GCA_000484575.1 Olivierus martensii | reverse complement strand
CTTCCCTGTAAGGAAGGTAAGTTGTTTTCTTTTACTACTTGTACTTCTGATAATGGTCCTCGGACTTGTGTATTCATTAAGAATAACATACATGTTTCACCCGTCTGGGATTATTGTTCAAGGGATCTTACTACTGTACGGATGAAGCTAGATGAAGGGGGTGCTAGTAGGGAATTTTTTGTTTCCTCTGCTTATTTCCCTTATGATAAAGACGAACTTCCACCAACGCCTGAGTTTGGTTCCTTGGTCGAATTTTGTCAAAAGAATCATTTTGATTTACTGGTTGGTGTCGATGCTAACTCTCATCATATTGTTTGGGGTAGCAAAGACATCAACCGGAGGGGGGAGCACCTATTGGAGTTTCTGATGGGTACTAACCGTTTTATTCTGAATAGGTGTAATCAGCCTACCTTAGCTGTTGTTAACAGGTGGGAAGTCATTGACCTAACATTAGGGACTCAGCGTTTTTCTGACCTAATTGAGAATTGGCATATATCTGGTGATCCTTCTTTATCGATCACAGATATATTTGTTTAATTTACAGGGTATGGTGCATTCAGTCGGAGCTAATTGGTATGGCACCTAGTCAGGTTACATATAGAGACGCTCACAAGACTAATTGGGCTTCTTTTAGAGATGACACCCTCGGAGGACTAATTGGGCTTCCTTTAGAGAAGACTTAAATTTAAATGCGCAAGACTAATTGGGCTTCCTTTAGAGAAGACCTGAAATTTAACTTGGGGAGGAGGACTAATTGGACTTCCTTTAGAGAAGACCTCAAATTCAACCTGAGGAGACTAATTGGGCTTCCTTTAGAGAAGACCTTAAATTTAACTTGAGAGGTGTACAGAGCAGATTTTGCTTGGTATACATTTAGAGATGACTGTTGACCAGATTCAACAGGCAATTCTCTTATCCTACCAACAAAATTGTCTGTCAGGACTGCTCGCTCATCAAGGTGAGTTCCTTGGTGGAATGAATGGCTGGGTGGTCTTAGACGTACTGTAAGGTGGCTTTTTAATAAAGCTAAAAGCACTGGTTACTGGGACGCGTATAGGAGTGTTCTCACTGGTTATAATAAGGCCATTCGAAAGACTAAAAGGTTTTCTTGGAAATGGTATTGTCAGGGAATTGAAAATATACCTGGTGAAGATAATGTCTTATGGGGACTTTTGCAGGGTTGGTTCTCTTAAGGTGCCAGATGGCAGTATGACTAGTACTTGCAGAGAATCTTTAAAGGAACTTTTTTGGTACCACTTCCTGGGTCTATCTTGATTGAGGATCCATCCTCCTTGCGGGTGCAGTCTGACCTTGATGGGCGTGACTATCATGCCTCACGGGGGATTGGGATCTTGTGAGGGGGATGATTAATCAATCTAACATAAGATGTGCTATCAGTGTTTTTAAGCCTTTTAAGTCGGCGGGACTAGATGGCATTTTGCCAGTGTTCTTGCAACAGGGCACTGATGTCCTGGTTGCCCTCTTTGCCGTGTCTTTCGGGCCTGTGTGGCCTTTGGCTATGGTTCCATGGTCCTGGAGGCAGGTGAGGGTTTCCTTTATTCCTAAACCAGGGCGCAATTCTTATACTGAGGCTAAGTCCTGTCGTCTGATCAGTCTGATGTCCTTTTTATTGAAGACATTGGAGAGGTTGGTTGATAGGTTTATTAGGGGTGGGGCCCTGGTTCGGATCTCCCTATGTCGCAGCCAATTTGCCTATCAGTCTGGCAAATCGACTAAGCATGCTCTTCATGAGGTTGTCTCGCTCATTGAGAGGGCTATTTGGTACAAGGAGATTGCCCTTGGTGCTTTCATTGATATTCAAGGGTCTTTTGACTCTACTTCCTTTCAGCAAACTAGCCTTGCTGTTACCAGATATGGAGTTGGTCCAACGATTGTTCATTCAATTGGCTCCATGCTGAGGAATAGAGCCAATCGAACACTCTATGAGGAGGAAGTTATGATTCTCACCGACAGGGGATGCCTGCAGGGGGGTGTTGTCTCCCCTTCTTTGGAGCCTTGTGGTGAATGAGCTTTTACCTCTACTTAATGGGAAGGGTTTCTTCACTGTTGGGTATGCTGATGATATAGCATCATTGTAGTGGGGAAATTTCCTAGGACTGTTTCTGAAGTTTTTCAGACAGCTCTTAATACAGTTTCTAACTGGTGTGATAGGGTTGGACTGTCTGTTAACCCTGAAAAGACTGTTGTTGTGCCTTTTACTCAAAGAAGACAGTTGGTAGGGTTATCTGAGCCGGTCTTCTTCAGTAAAAGGTTGCAGTTTTCTACCCAGGTCAAATACCTTGGCGTTTTGCTTGACAAGGGTTTGACTTGGAAGCCACACGTTGAGTTTGTTGTGGGGAAAGCCTGTAGGGCTCTTTGGGCTTGCAGGGGTATTTTGGGTAAGACTTGGGGACTTAGGCCACGGTTGTTGTTTTGGATTTACACCATGGTGGTGAGACCTATTCTTACTTATGCTGCCATTGTTTGGTGGCGAAGGGTTTTACTTAAAACCTGTCAGGCTGAACTTGGGAAGATTCAAAGGTTGGCCTGTTTGGGCATTACTGGGGCTATGAAGACTGCTCCTACTGCAGCTCTTGAGGTTCTCCTGTGCATTCCTCCTCTGCATTTATTTGTTGAGGCGAGTGCCCGGGAGGGCTACTATAGGCTTCATTCTTCTGGGCGAGGGATTTCTTGGACCCATAAGGTGGAGCATTTGTCCTTTGAGTGGGACAGTTTACACTGCAACATTCTTGGGATGGTTAAAGATTATATGGTACCTAGATTTAACTTCCTCCGGCGCTTCACTGTAGTTTTTCCCAGTTTGGAGGGCTGGGGAGGGGGATTTGGGTGCAGCATCAAGGGTGGTTTGGTCTGGTTTACGGATGGTTCTAAAACCGCTACTGGTGTTGGGGCAGGGGTTTACTGCGAAGGGACGCGGATGTATTTTTCCTATTCCCTTGGGCGGTTTGCCACTGTATTTCAGGCAGAAATTTTTGCTATTTCTGTATGTGTTAGAATAAATCTTGATAGGGAGTATGCTGGTAAGCATATTTTTATCCTATCTGATAGTCAGGCTGCCCTTAAAGCGCTTGATAGTTCCCGATTTGTTTCAAAACTTGTTTGGGAATGCCGTCTTCTCATTGAGGAACTGGCCACCAAGAACAGGGTGCAACTGGTTTGGGTGCCGGGGCACAAAGGGATTGCAGGCAATGAGATTGCTGATAGGCTTGCCAGGGAGGGGGCTTCTCGCCCCTTCCTTGGACCTGAGCCTGTTCTGGGCATTGGTTTGGGTGTGTTCGGGCGGATTGTCAGGGACTGGCTGGCGGCCCAGCATCTCACTTTCTGGAGGACTACCTCTGGTCTTAGGCAGGCAAAGGCTCTCATTTTAGGATGCTCTGTTCAGCGAACTAAAGAGTTGCTTTCCCTGAATAAAAATGAGGTTAGAATTGTTACAGGGCTTCTTACAGGGCACTGTCATCTTAGACGACATCTTCATTTGATTGGGCTTACTGATAGCACTCTGTGTAGAAGATGTCAGTACGAGGAGGAAACTCCTCTTCACATTTTGTGCGAATGTGTGGCTCTTTCGTGGCTTAGGCGTGATCTCTTGGGGGTGTATTTTCCTGTTCCTGAGGATCTTGCTACTGTCCCATTGAGGAGAATACTGTCTTTTGTTTTAAGGACAGGTCTTCTTCTGGGATGATCCGATTGGGGGATGCACAATAGACCATTGTTGGTCGCGGTGCTTGGGCTGGGTAGGCTCCTCCCTGTTTTACTAACTAACTAATAGCCATGGATGCTAATAACATGTGGTCACTAAACCTAATCAAAATTTAACTTAAGCACCGTGAGGTCAGTAAGCCTAATCAAAGTTTAACTTAAGTATATTACTGCTAAATAAGATAATGTATGCTATAATCAATAGAAAATTAGAGAAAGATTAAAAAATCTTTGAAAACCTTTTAATATCGAATCTGAAGTTCAATAATTTAACAAAATAATATACAATACAGTACTTGATATCCATCATTAATTCAGTAACTAACAGTCTCATTGGGGTCACATGCCACAATCATGTGGCCATTACAAGCCAATGAGAGTGCTCAGTTACTAAAGACATGATCATAGTAATCCAATGATATCAACCAGCTAACATGTCATGTAGTCACTGTATTCCAATGAGGTTGCTCAAATAACATCAATCTTCCAACTTGGATTTTATATCAATTAATTTACACCAATTACAATCAATTTCTAATAATCAATACCTGTCTCTAAATTTTCCTGTATAAATCCCCTAACAAACAAAAGTTGTTTCATAAAAATCCATTCAGCCGTTCTTGCATTATAAGTGCAGATGCAAACTGAGGCATTTCAGATTTATATAATATATATATCCCCTCAACCCACTTTCGACTCAACGCACCGATGGGGTGGCAACGTACAACTCACCATTTGTGGAGGTTGTGCAGCGAAGTGATGTGGATTGGGGAAAGCAATGGTGAACTACTCTGTAAAAACCTCACCTCAAAATTCTATGGATCAAGACCAAAGTGTTATCGATATTGTGTTGGACGGTGGGCCCCCCAGGCTGGACAACATCAACCATACTACTGGGGAAGAGCAAAGGATGATCCGAAGTAGCCAAGTCGAGAATGATGCAAGAGGGGCAAACCCATCTGGAGGCCCAATTGCTGATGTGGCCATTGGCAAAAAATCACCTGAGCTACAAGGATTTATTTACAATAGGAATATGGAACGTTAGAGGCCTTAACATAGGGAAATTGGAGATCATCAAGCACGAGATGACAAGGACAGGCCTGGACTTACTAGGAAAAGCAAGCTTCATTGAACAGGCTCGGGAGACCACAGTCAGATGATTACACAGTTCACTTCTTGGGAAACAACCATAATAGAAGACATGTAGTGGCCTTCATGGCTAACAAAAGATTGGCAAAGTATATAGAGAACACAAGGTGCATCAATGACCGGATTATGACTATCCGCCTCAGTGGGAACCCCTGGGTGTAACCATCATTCAAGTCTATGCCCCAACAGCAGATGCAGATGAACAGGACATCATTGATTTCTACACAGCCATTCAGAATGCACTTGACCAGATCCCCAAAAAGGACATCATTTACATCATGGGCGATTTCAATGCCAAAGTCGGCGACGGAGAGGATGGACAGGTGGTTGGGAAACATGGGTTGGGCAATCGGAACGATGCTGGGGACCGCCTGGTGCAATTCTGCCAAGAGAACAAGCTTAGGATCACCAACATCTTCTTCAAGCAACACAAATGCCGCCTGTATACCTGGACTTCGCCCAATGGCCAACACTGCAACCAGATTGATTACATCCTATGCCAGCAGAGGTGGAGAGGCTCCATAACAGCAGCCATGGGTCCGATCATCAATTACTCATTGCCAAGATCAAGATTCGGTTGTGCAAAGTCAAGAAGACAGTGATAGCAAAGAAGTTTGATATCAGCAGAATCCCAACCCAGTACACGATTTAGGTGAGGAACCGGTTCGAAGTGCTCAGCTTGGACAGTAGACAGAACGATGAATTGTGGGCAATGATCAAAGGGACTATTATAGAGACTGCTCTGGAATATATCCCCTACAAGATGCCAACCAGGGGAGTAGTTCGGCTAACTGAGAAGATCCAGCAGATCATGGAGAAGCGACATGAAGCCAAGGCCAAAGGCGAGCTGGATAAGGACAGGCGATTGCATGCAGATTTCCAACGTGAGGCAAGGATCGACAAGAACAACGCCCTTAATGCTCATTGCATCAGTCTCGAAGCTTTCAGAAAAGGCCGAACCCGAGAATTATTCGCCACAGTGAAACAGGTGAAAACTCCCTTCTCAGCCCGACAATCATCCATCAAAGATCGTGATGGCAACGAACTGACCGACCAGCAAGATATCAAGGAGAGATGGTGAGAATACACTGAAAACCTGTACACTTCCATTGACGATTAACAGAACGAAGATCAGACAGACCAGGGACTTCAAGAACCAGATCTTCTTGAGAGCGAAGTGGAATGGGCAATGCATCAGCTACCAAACAACAAGGCACCTGGCATCGACAGGATCTCTGTCGAACTGCTCAGGCCAATCCCAAGAGCTGCCTTGACTACTCTTTGCCAGCAGATTTGGAAATCCTGCAAGTGCCAAGCTGATTGGAGGCAGTCAGTTTTCATCCCCATACCAAAAAAGGGAGACAAAAGGGACTGTGCCAACTATCGAACCATTGCCCTCATACCATACACCAGCAAGATTCTATTGAAGGTCATTCAGAAGAGACTGGGCAATGTCATTGATTGGGAACTACCAGACGTCCAAGCGGGATTCAGGCGGGGCCAGGGGACTTGCGATCACATTGCAAATCTTAGATGGATCATGGAGAAGGCCAGAGAATACCAAAAGAAACTCTACATGTACTTCATTGACTACACCAAGGCATTCGATTGCGTGGAGCATAGCAAGCTTTGGGTCACCCTGCGGGAACTGGGAGTGCCAGAACACCTGATCAGATTGATCAGATCACTCTACCAGAACCAGGAAGCTACTATGAGAACCAGATATGGAGATACAGATTGGTTCAAGATCAAGAAAGGCACCAGACAGGGCTGCACCATCTCCCCATTTCTCTTCAATCTCTATGCTGAAGTGATCATGCAGAAACTAGACCTGGAGGAATCTGAAGTGGAGGTGAAGATTTGGAGACGGACAATCAGCAACCTCAGGTTTGCTGACGACACGACTTTGCTGGCGGAAAGCGAGAAGGACCTGAAGCAGATGATCATGAAGCTAAAATATGAAAGTGAGAAGAAGGGACTTCAGTTGAACATCAAGAAAATTTATGACAACTGCTGCCAAGGAAGTCCATATAAAGATCAACAACGAGGAGATCAAGGTGGTCGATAGCTTCAAGGTAGACTGCAATGGCGACTGGCGCCCCGAAATCACACGAAGAATCGCCCTCAGGCACAGAGTGATGGTCAACATGGACCCAATTTGGAGGTGTAAGGACGTATCAATCACCAATAAGTGAAAACTAGTCACCGCTATTGTGTTTCCCATTGCCACCTACGGGTGTGAGACCTGGATCCTATCAAAGATTGACGCGTTCGAACTGTGGTGCTGGAGAAGACTCCTGAGGATCCCCTGGACAGTGAGGGTCACCAAGTCAGTCTTGGAGCACATCAATCCCAATTTTTCCCTGGGGAAGGCAAGATCACCAGGCAGAAGCTGACTTTTTTCAGTCATGTGATGCAGGCCAACTTGCTGGAGAAGAATGTGATGCTGGGGAGGATGAGCAGAACAAGACCTAGAGGAAGACCGAATACCTGTTGGCTGGATACAATCAAGAAGAACACATGGGCAAGAACATCAAGGAACTGTGGGAATTGGTCAGGGATAGGAAGACATGGAGGGACATGACCCATAGAATAGCCAAGAATCGGACACGATTGAACAGCTAGGATTGATTGATTGATTGATAGATATATACACTCTCTAGTTATATAAACACCTAGAGCAGCAGTGGCTAACCTTTTTGAAAGCAAATGTGCAATGAAAATTTTTATAGCATGGTGGGCATATGACTGTTAAGTAAAGTTCTTTTTTTGGATATAAATAAGTATTTTCATCCAAAACTAACTTTAATAAATTTGAAAATTATTGGAAACAACTACTTAATAGATATTAATGGCTGAATTGTGTGTATTATCAATTTACAAGCATAATATACCATTGCATCGTCGTTGTACCTACACATTTCAGTATGAATGCGAATGATGCAAATCGAGTCAGCACGAACCATTTTCAGCACAGCCTCGGATTGTGTCAACTGCTGTCGGTAGATCAAAGGTTTTCGTGCTAAATCTGGACATATTTAAAAACATTTAGATTACATTTTTTAGTTATTTATTTTTTATAATTTTGTAAATTACAATTCTCGTTCAGTAGATAAAAAAGATATTTAGTAGATTTGCACTAAACTCAAACTAATAAAACAGATGGAAATAAAATTACTACTACTTATTTTGAAATTATTTTCATATGATTAAGAAAAGTTAAAAAATATTATTTTTAAATTAAATTTTTGGAAATCTTTCTGTGGGCACACTTATGCCTGTGGGTGCAGGTTTGGCCACCGCTGACCTTGAGTGTTCAATAACTATTCAACTTCTCAACTATTTCTTTGTTGACGGACAATATTTGAATCATCTTCATTCATCCAGCTTATTAATCTTGGCTTACCAGCAATACATATTGGTCTAACTCTAAAGTAGTGTTGATAATCAGTATGATTTTATCAAGCTGTTACATTTTCTCCTCTTTTTTCATCTCCTTCTCTCTCTCTTCTTCATTCTTTCTCATCAGTCTTTTCTATTCTTATATCTTTGTATATCTTTATATATTCATATCTTATTCCAGCGTATTTGACATTTATATTGATTAAAGACTGAAGCAAAAGTTCTGTACTTATGGAAAGAGGAACTTATGACATCAAATGATAATTTGTTGAATCTGATAAATTCCCTTCCTTACAAAAGGAAACAGACATCATTGTTACGCCACATATTTTAATATTAAAAAAAATTTTTTGCTAATATTATTATTGAGGGAAAATGTATCATTATTGAGGTAATTTATATTAAAATGCAAAAATTTTTATTATAGTTTAAACACAGCATATTATAAACACACACACAAAGCTCTGAGAAACATGATTTTTAATTTCTATATTTCTAAAATTGTATAGGCACTCCTTGAATTATAAACTTAATTCATACATAACTTTTGTACACAACTCAGATGATATTGTTGTGTGGCCTACAAAAATACTGAAATCACTCTGGAGGATTCAGGGGTCCCACTCCTCCAATTTTTCAGGAGGGATCTGGGCCCGTTGAAACCCATCCTTCTGGTTGACTATCATGGGTGTTGGTCAGTCTATGGCAATGGCGGCTCTATAAGTGGATGCCTCCAGATAAAAATATTCCATGAGAATATTTCGGATTAACTAACCTAACAGAATGACAGGCTTAGGCCTTGTGCATTCATGGACTTATGGGTAAGGACGGAAGAACAGTAATTTTTCTCATAAAATGAACTCGGAGACAACGTAAAACAAATCAAAGATTTATTAAAGGTTAGAAATGAACTCGGAGACAACATAAAACAAATCAAAGATTTATTAAAGAAAGTTAGAGAGAGATTTTACAATTTTTTGGTCTTAGAATGGCACCCATACCAGATTGGAGAGATTTTACAATTTTTTGGTCTTAGAATGGCACTCATACCAGGTTAATTTTACAATTTTTTGGTCTTAGAATGGCACCCATACCAGGTTGATTACAATTTTGGTCCTTAGAATGGCACCCATACCAGGTTGATTATTAAAACAAATCAAAGATTTATTAAAGAAGGTAAGAGAGAGATTTTAGACTTTTGGTGTTAGAATGGCATCCATACCAGGTTAAGGTCAATAGGCTTGGTTTTGGTCTTAGAATGGCACCCATACCAGGTTGAGGTCAATAGGCTTGGGATCTCTACCAGGACAATGCTATTAATCCCTTCTAAAAAATTCTGAAGAGAGAAAAGCAATCGATATTGGACAGATTCTTTCAGAAAATAAACATATAGATGAAAATGCAAGACTATGTATGTATATATTATTGTTATTACATAAAATGAAAATTCATGACTATGTATGTATATATTATTGTTATTACATATAAATAAACGTAGTAAGAAATTACATAATATATTATTGTTATTACATATAAATAAATGTAGTAAGAAATTATATAAATTTTTATTTAATTGTTATTACATATAAATAAACATAGTAAGAAATTATATAATTTTTTACTTATGTTTTATTGGGTCTCCGGAACAAATTAATCAAATTCCCATAAAAATCTATGGTAAATTGATGATCGGTTAACAAACAATTCGGATAACGAACATTTTCTTGGAATGGATTATGTTCGTTAACCGATCACCACTGTATTTCATAACTGACCAATTAGATGTTTGTTTTACAGATTTGAATAAAAAATTCCAATTATAAAGTGAGGGTTTTTTTGTGTAATCTCTGCAATCTTGAAATACTGGCATAATATATTAAGTATTTGTTTAATTTCATATTATATTTGCTGCTAGAGCAATCTGCTATCATATAATTTAAAATTCTTGAAGACTTAAATTCCAATTATAAAGTGAGGGTTTTTTTGTGTAATCTCTGCAATCTTGAAATACTGGAATAATATATTAAGTAATTGTTTAATTTCATATTATATTTGCTGCTAGAGCAATCTGCTATCATAATATTTAAAATTCTTGAAGACTTTTTTGAAATTATAAAATGAAATGTACATCATTTAGTACAATGTTCAAAACATGAGAGTCTGAATTAAGAAAAGTTTTTCTGAAAAATTTTTAAGATATTATTTTGTGATTTATATGTAATTCTATTTATTCTTTCTTTTTTATCTTTTATCTTAGCAAATTAGCAAGTCATTCCAAAGCTCCTATCATGATTTGGCCAAACCTGGAATGGAAGCTGAGATGAAAGCAATGTATAATGATAAAAAAAGGAGGAGGAGGATTAAGAATATGATTAACTCCAGATACTCCTTACAAACATTACTGATTAATTAAATATTATTAAGATATGAATCCAAGAATTAATTCTGTTTAGATATATGAAATAAACAACACCTGATCAAAGCATTTATCTAGCCAATTTAAGATGATTTTTTATTTAATCCAATTATATTATGATTTTTGATTTTAAAATGAAAAATATTTTACTATAGGAGTATCCATAAACTATGATCCCCCACCCCTTTGTCATTTATCATCACATCTAAGCTTCACCTGACCATGAGACCATGAGACAAATTTGAAGACCTTTTCTTTTAATTAAAAACTTCTCAGATTTTATGTAAAAGTAAAAAAATATATAAAATAGAAGAAAATTTTCAAAGAAACAATTGAATGATTCTAAATAAATATATTTGCCTTCTTATTCAACATGTTAAGTCGCTGATGAAAGAATGATAGCTGATTTAGAATGAGTCATAAACTTCAGTTGACTAAGTATTTAATCAACTGGTCCATGGTCAATCATAGAATAATTGTTAACAAACAAGAAAAAAAATCAGTTATCAATTTAAAAGAATAACTTTACATTACTATAAACAACTGAGTTCTGCTGCTTCTAACAACACAAGAAATCACAACAAGCACTTGAAAAGGCTAATCGAGAAGAAAAACTGCAATATTGCCTTTTCGAGAGAGAATACACTTTTCAATAGAATTAGGAATGGCAAGGACCAACACCCCCCCAGATAGGAAAATGGGGGTCTATAAAATAGAACTTTTCAACCACGATACCGTCCAAAGAGAACAATACATTGGTGTTACACATCGAGAAATTTGGGGACCAGGATAAGTGAACACCAGCGGGACGTTAATAATGAAGCGCTGTCGACTGCTTTATCACGGAGAGCCTACCAGTGTAGAGTAAATGTACTGTGGGAAGAGGCGCAGGTTGTTAAGCCTGTTAGGGACATTAAGCAAGGGTTCATGGCAGAAGTGATAACAATCTTCCGTGAAAAATTGAAGGGAAAGGCAATCCTAAACGAAGACGACCCTAATAGGTTGAATTGTGAATGGAGGTGGTGTCATTCTAATAAAGACTGAACGGAGCATGCACTGTCTACACAGAGACTGAATTTCTGTTAATTTTAAAGAATACTTAGTATCACAGTTTTTCTGACATTTAATATTTACCATTATATCTGTAATTATTATTTTTATCTCTCAAACTGTGTTAATTTGATTTATTTCATTTGTGTTAACATTTCTCAGATTAATCCTTTTTGGTATTTACGATGTAGTAGGATGAAATATCATACATAAGTACAATGTATTAACTTATAACTGGAAACATGTTAAGAGGCTTTAGAAACTTGTAAACGGAATAACAATATGGTGTTTATATAACATCAAACTGCAACACCTGGTAAACAACCCCTTTAATGTCAACATGAGTGCTTTAAACTGGATGTTTATTTGTGAAACATCCCAGCAGGGACAGCCTGCATCCAATACTGATTAGAACTTTAGTCGCTCACTTGAGATTACCAGCTGAGGAGGGCCATAGTAGGCCAAAAACGTTTCCGGAAAACAACATTATTATTAGTATATGTAATATACACTGACGGAAAAAAAAATCCCAACACCAAGAAAGACTTGTGTTAGATAAACAAAATTTGGTAGGCGTGTTTATACATCTGAAAGATGACAT
>AYEL01082030.1:0-10461 GCA_000484575.1 Olivierus martensii | reverse complement strand
GCTATTAATGCAACAGCATTTCACATTTGAAATGCATTTTCTTGAGCTTAAATTAACCTGTGATGTTGAAAATTTAATCAATTAAACATGTTAACTACACAAATGCATTGTCCAAATTTCATTACTGTACAATAATTTTTTCTTGGTGTTGGGATTTTTTTTTCCGTCAGTGTATATTATTTATATCTAATAATAAAATAGTATAATTATTCTGCTTCAAGTGCTTGTTGTGATTTCTTGTAACTTTACATTGTTATTTTGTTATACATATTCTTTAATTTCCAAATAAACCTTTAAACAACTGGATATAAATGAACAACATATACAGAGTGCAGCAAAAGTAACACATGTTTTTATTTAGCAATTTTTATTGTACAAAAATTTATTACAGTAGTTAAACAAACAAAAAGTGATTTAATGAAAATAAATTGCAGTAGTTTAGGAAAATTATTAAGTATTGCTCCATCAAAACAGCGTGATTCATTATGATTAAAAATTTAATTAACATGTTCAAAATGCTCCCCTTCATGTTCAGTACAACACTGAATTCCACCAGCAACACTTCTATAAACCTTTTGACACATTTCCATGCTAATTACAGAAAATTTATCCAAAACTGCTTGTTTTAATTCAGGAACTGTTTTCGGTTTGAGACTGTAAACAAGATTTTTCAATACACCTCACAAGAAAAAGTCAGGTGATGTTAGGTCTGGTGATCGTGATGGCCACTCAGTTGCTCTAAGTCATCTTATCCATCTCCCCTCAAAATTAAGATTTAACCATTCCCAAACATTTAACCTATAGTGGGACAGTGCACCATCCAGTTGAAAGTAAATGTCAGTTTGATTTTCAACTCTAGGCCAGAATTCTGTTTGCAAGATATGTATATAATTATCTTGATTAACAGTACCATCAAAGAATATCGGTCCTATTATTCCCATGAAAGAAATGGCGGCCCAAACTAACTCTTGGTAGGTTAACATCTTTTTTCAAAATAACATGTGGGTTAACATCGCTCCAGTTAAAAAAGGGCATTACTTTTGACGCACTCTGTATATTGTACATTTTTATAAAAAATATATCTCCAAATATATTATATTAGTCTTTTTATTTTTCAAACAGTTGAATTTTTTTTTTTATTCATAGAGATGTAAACTTCTAATCATATTTACAATTTATGTCAATTTTTGTGACTTCCTATGTCATTTATAATCACAAATCTACTACACCCTCTCCCTAACAGGGTGACAGTTTATGGACACTCCATTTAGTATTATTATTTATTTATTAAAATTTACCTGTGAAACTTTTTCTTCTAAAACCTTCATTTCATTTTGAACAGGATTTACTGCTAATTATTGACTTTAAAATTTTTATGATGATGGTAATAATAATAATAATTATGCTATTAATACACGTAAATATGTAACAATAATGTCAATGTATTAAATGCTTCATGTCAAATTACTAATATAAAAAATATATATTTTTAAAATAATTTTAACCCTTTCTGATCCTCATGATTTTGATAATAGTTTTAAAGATCTTTTTTATGCTATATTCAATTGGAAACATATTCTGATGATGTGTTTGAATTTTTAATATTTTTCTCATGAAATATGCCTAGTTTTTTAAATGTCTTTTCAGTTTCTTTTATAGAAATATAAAAATATCTCAATAAAGCAGAACAGAAAAATGAACATATTACATTTCTTCACAAATCACACACACTACTTTTTATCAAAACAGTTTTTTTTTAAACAGCAAACAAAAATATTCAGATAGACAACTGAATGATTCTAAATAGATATGTTTGTCTTCTTATTCTACATGTTATTCTACATGTTAAGATGGTGATGGAATAACAGCTGATTTAGTTGGAAAGAATCATAAACAACTTTATTGACTAAATATTTAATCCAATCATGATCAAGCATGAAGTGGTTGCGATAAATGAGAAAAAAATTAAAATATTTTGATTCATTCTGATGCATTAATATTTTATAATGCAAGAAAATCAAATAAAAAAAAAATACCTTCATTCTAAAAGTGCAGAATGACACTTTTTAGAATGAACAACAAGGCCATACTCAGATGTTTAGCCTGGTGAAAGTGGGGCAGGAGATAGAAGGGAAAAAATATAGTGGAAGAGTTAGGAGGAAAGAAAAAGGATGAAAGTGGATGAAATGAGTAAACTGCATGATGCAGTTCATTCCTATACCTTTGTTTTTGGTTAACTGGTCTTATCTAAAAGCAGAATCTGTTTCAGTCACCCTAATGCTGTGTTGTAGCGAGGTCAATAGTGGCACTTTCATAGAAAGTGAAAGAGTATTAGTATTTTACAAACTGTACTGAAACCCTATGCTGAATTAAAACTAAAATTAATGCTAACATAAATTAACATTACCTTGACAAAACTAAGTTTGACTGCTATTTCTAAATTAACCATGTAATTGTTCTATATTAATAATCAGCTGATTTTTCTAAAAGATAGACCAATGCACCATATGAATGAAGTGACAGTATATTGGTAACTAAAAATTAAGAATAAACTAATAAAATAAAACTAATTAAGACTAGTATTATACTAAAATCATCAAATTCCAATTTGAATTCTAAAGATTCCTAAATTGGTCTTATTGTACTTATATGATAATTAAATTTATGAAAGAAGAGAAGTATTAGTTAACTCTAATGATCAGTACAATTTCTACTGGAGTCAAAAGTAGTCATCAACACACATTCTAGCAAAATTTTTATCAGCAACAAGGAAAAGCACATTGGCAGATATATTTTCACCATATACACCCTTTTGACCCTGTATGTGATCAAAGATTATGTTGAATAGGAACAACAACATGCTAAGTAATGCCATGAAGGAAGACTCTCTGATACTCTGGACTGAATGGTATGCCATGATGGATTCCACACTACAAGATGATCATATTCTCCATCAATAATATAGTACAACGGGCTTTTTCAAAAGTCATGGAACTTTTGATTTTATTTTCTTAACTTTTTCTTAGTCTTAACTTAACTTTTTCAAAGTCACGGAACACTTTTGATTGTAAAGAAAATTTGCAGAACATTATATCACTAAGATCATAAAACAAACAACAAAAATATGCATGAACACATATTTTACTAAAAATTATACATTATACATTAAATAACAGTAAAAAAAATTAATTAAAAAAAAAACATATATTCTTAAGAACTATAACTAACTCTTTAGAAAAATGGAAGATTTTTAAATTAAGTTTAATGCACTGCCTGAACAAATTGTCTTTTGCAAATTTGAGCAATGTTAGGTCTAATATGTGATAAAGCTACTCTCATTTCTTCATCAATATTTCTGTCTCATTTTTTTTTAATTTTTATATTCATTAATGTTGAAAAGTCTAGCTCACATAAATATGATGTCGAAAACTGTAACAAAATCTTAAGTGCTTTTGTGGGTAAGCCTGTGTGTGAGAGATTGGATTTCGGGTTGGATGTGGAGTGTCTTTCCTCACCTCCAGATCTCCAATTTTCTTCAGTCCCAATTAAGATGAACAGAGTAATAAGAGACAAAGTAAGGAATTTGGAAAGAGGGGGAGAGAGACACAGATAAGAGAAATACGATGACATATTATATAGCATTTCGTCCAACTTGTGGATTCTTGTCCCCTATAACAATAAATTACGGTGTGGTGTTGCACACAGGTGTCAAGTGAAATAGAGCAAAATTAACACTTAGAGCATTTAAATTAGTAAGATATAAACATCCTGTCTTTTCTCTGGAAAAAGTGAAAGTAAAGGTCACGGTATTTAAGAGCCAATGACAGCCTTGATCAGGGCTTTTCTCTTTGTCTGCTTGTATCATTCTCATCTCCTGTATCCATTCAGAGATGACGATCCCCTCCCAAGTCAACACTACCTGCACAGAGTATTGTGGCAACTGGCAGTTTATTTCCTTTCCCACAAGTAATTTGGGTCCATATTCAAGTTATTTAAGTTAAATCAAAAGTCAAGTTATTCAAGTTATTCCTTAGTGTATGTGTGTTTATTCTATCATCAATTGTGGACTAAAGACTGAGTATATTTGTTGAACTAAAACCGTAGCCGCTGATTGTCGTCCGACATTCGTCCACACTAGTTCAACCAGTGAATCTCTTCTTTCTGATACCCAGATCAGATTAATTCAGGTACTTCTCTCTCTCCATACATTGTCATTCAACATGGTTGATGTGTTAGAATCTCTCATCGTGAATAAAAAGGAAGCTGTTGGTATCAAACCAGTCTCCGACTGCATTGTTTCAATCTCATTATTCATCTTTACCTGCAGTACGCCACTCACTGCATCAAGTCAAATGCTTGTCGATAGCACCCTTGGTCCCATGCAAGCTCCACATCTGCTTAATAATTTATTCGAAAATGCAAGTTGAATCTTATCTACATTATAAAATGCATATTGCACAGTACATTAAGGTCATTCAAGTAGGCCTCACTCTCATAATTTCGCAGAACACTTGTAACACATTCACAGAACATCAGTATTCTGGAAAACACCGGTTAAAAACCACTGGTATAGCATCTAAGGGAATATGATTAGATAATCCAGATTGAGGAAGCAGAAGAGTGAGATAGAAGAAAACAGTGCTAAATAAGAAGGAATTCAGAGAAAAATCAATAGAATGAAGTGGATACAACGTCAATGATAGATAGGCTTTAGAACAGCAATTCTCAACCTTTTTTTTCCCCCAGGCCACATGCATTTGTTTGCTACATTAAGCAGGCTGTAACATGCTATATCAGCAGTCAACAACTAGTTGGTGCCATGTGAAAAAAAATTTTATGAATGCATCAGGAAAGACCTAGCAAATTAGAAATATTCTAATTTTTTCAGATTTTAAAAAAAAATTTTTTAATATCAGAATTATTTTTATTTTTTGCATGTGGGAGAAGAATTCTGCACTTTCATTAAATTCATGATTGTGTGTTCTGGGCTGCAGGTTGAGAATGGTTGTTGTAGAATGTAATAGTGGATTATCAGATATCAAGTTACACCTTCTGTAGTTTGTGTTTTAATGTGTTCAGTGGAAGTCAAGTCAGTTAAAAATCTATGTTTATAACAATTGAAGTGATTTTTCAAACATTATTATTAAACTACTATTAAAACAGGATGACTAATGAAACAGAATGTACATTTGTTTTTACTTCAAGAAAATATTTATGAGCATATGTAATGTTTATGCATTTTATGGATAAGTGTGGATTTCCTAAGCCTATTGTGAAAAGAACCAATCTCTCTATATCTATTAATCATATTTCGTATAAATATTTTCTTTACTTCATATTTTCCACCAGTTTTAAAATCTCATTTCAAATTTTTTCAAATTTATATACCAACATCTTTACTCTCATATCCTCATGAGAAGGAATGAGAGAAAAGATGTTGATGGCAAAAAGAGGAAATTGATCAAACCAGTCCCACAAATTTCTATCTCAAAAAAACTTTATCTGTTTCCTCCACAGTCATTCTCTTCTTCATACAAGTATGCCTCTTGTTCATATTCTCAAACTCATACATCTTCAAATACTCATCCACTTGTTCTTTATGTTCTTTTTTTGGCCTCTCTATTTCTTACACTTGCCACCCACACATCCAATGTAATACACTGGATGTGTGGATGGCAATATATTTACTATCCACACATACTTGCTTCTTCAATTACACAGTTCTCTCATTTACTCCACTTGTCAAAATCATCTCAAATTTGACCTACTGCATCCTCATTTTCACTCCTTCAACCATCCTCATTTTCACTCCACACTGCTTTCATACTTAGTCATTCAAAATATAATCATATTGCATTACTCTCATCTTCACTGCACTCAAACATTTTGTTTTTCATATTATATCCATATCTTACTCCCATACATTAATGTTGGGATCAGAATATTTTCTAAGTACACAGCTATCATAACATTCCTTTATAAATTCTCATTCTTAGAATACCTCCTAAATGTACCTACAACTTTCAATCCAGCATTTGTTCTTCTGACAGCTATTAATGTGATCTTCTATCTCTCAAACATACTTCCCAAATGCAGAAAGTCATTCATTTGCTTCAATTTCACATCATTCAGCTTGATCTCAGAGCTTGTATGTTCCTCACCTCTTCACTCAAATTAAACAGGATATGCATTAAATAAGAAGTTTCATTTTTCTCATCTGTTTTTTCTTACATCTTATTCAACCATGCAATAAGCACACCTTATTCATTCTGAAAGAAGAATAGTATCAACAACAAGTGACATTTGAGACTTGGTGCCCAAGTCTGGCTTGCTTGTCAATATAAAGTTGACAAGATATTAGAAAGTTGTAGGTGAGATCAGCTTCTACAAGCAGTGTAACTGAGATCATCACTGCCAACTTGGGAATCAGCAATGGTGATGTTCAATTAAATTGTCCTTAGGTGACTCCCTGATTGTCCAGTACATAGCCAGGAACTCCATGAATATATCCTCATACATATTATAAACAGATTAATCACATTTGAGAGAATAGTCCTTCACTCTCAATTTAGAACAATGAGTAGAACTTGATAACTCCAACAGTTTCACAAACACTAGCATGTTATACCTTCAGAACTAAACAATAATAATAAATACAAACAAAAGTTACAGCGATGACAAAACGCATGTCAAAAGTTCAATGATGATGTCACAATGAAAGATGACTAACACAGGATAAGGGCAGGAGGAAGTGTTTAACATATGAACAGAGGCAATTAAGTACAAATGAAGATTATTTAAACAATGGCACAATGAAATAATAATGATCAGATGGTGTGCTGCTTCCACTTCCTAGTTGGCCATCTTGGATTCTCCCACTCAACTGTAGATAATGTCCAGGCAAGACACAGTTCCAGGTAGTGCTATTAATAAGTAGTTTCCTTAATAATGTAATTTAAAATTAATAAATGCTATTCTAGAAAACTGTTAGTTTCTAAAATCAATTATTTAGTTTTCATAAGGTTAGTGAACAGCCAAATCCTCACAAATATACAGTAGAAGCACTATCATCATCAGCTTTTATTCAAATTCACATATAGCAGTTTCCATCACATATTATTCATGTACATATTAAGTAACTATGAGATGATATATATTCTTGTCTCACCCTTTCCTTAATTGCACTTTGATATGTAAGTATGAGTGAAAAAAGGTATGTCTTCAATGCCATACTTACCCTTCTTAGGGCCTGAGGGACTATTAAGTTGGGGCTCCTCAACCAGAGTCAGAATTTAAAAAATGCATATCTAATCCGTCAGTGTATGAATTGTTTGGGCACTTTCAAACATGCCAGGCACTTAAAATTTTGTAGGGAGATAGGAACTAATCTCACTCTGAGAAAATTATGAAATTTTGATGTCATGTGTAAAATATAATAGAAAGTAATTGCTGATTATCACTTTTTTAATAATTAATTACAAATTTATAAAATGTAGTATAAGAATCATTTCTGTTTCATTATATGAAATAAATTCTCTTGATTTTTAAGAATTAAAATCAAAAATTTATATCTGATATATGTAAAATAACAAATAGATAAAAAAAAACATTGTAAAATGCTGGCCCACTGCAGTGATTGAAATTAGATTTTCCTATAGTGACCTAAATTTGACCTCATCACAGGGATTATATTTGTTGCTATATATATATTTTATATTATTTACAATTATTATACACAATAGGAAAAAAAATCACCTATAGCAAAGAATAGGCACTCATAATAAATGTAGTTGATGACATCATAAACATCATCACAGATAACATCATGGGGATTCTGCAAGAGAATGACAAAATGAAATAAGGGAATGAGAGTCTTCTCAAGAGAAATTAGACTGACTGATGATAGATTGAACCAAGAAATGAAGTAATCAAGGAAAAACAATCACAAATGTGTTAATAGTTTTATAAGTTTATATGTAACTATTTATATTATTAAGCTGGAAGATGAAAAATTAAAATAAAATTCCCAGTTATTGGGTTGTCCGGAAAGTTTGTGTGTTTTTTCAATAAGCAAATAAAAAGAAATTTACAAATTTAAAGATAATTTTATGCAGCAAAATAATTTCCGTCTGAATTTACAACCTTTTCCCATTGAGTTGGAAGTTTTTTGATGCCATTTTCAAAAAATTTTGGTGGTTGTGATTCGAAAAATAATTTTAAGTGTTTTTCGACTTCAGCAATATTTATAAATTTTTTCCCTTGTAGAAAATTTTGTAGTGATCGAAAGAGATAGTAATTCGATGGCGCAATGTCTGATGAATATGGAGGGTTGAATGAGAACTTCCCAGCCAAACTCCTTTAACTTCTGTTGAGTCATCATCGCTACATGCGGCCTAGCATTATCATAGTGGAAAATAGCGCCTTTTCTGTTCACTAGTGATGGTCATTTTTCCACAATTGCCTTTCTTAAATTGTCCAGTTGACTACAATATTTGTCTGCATTGATAGTTTTCTTGTTTTTTAACAGCTCGTAAAAAATTATGCCTTTAAAATCCCACCAAACACTGAGCATGACCTTTTGTTGGTGAATGTTTGGCTTTGGTGTTGAACTGCAGGCAAATTTGGTTTAGACCAGTGTTTTTTCTCTCCACATTGTCATATAGGATCCATTTTTCATCTCCAGTCACAAATTCTTTCCAAAAACTGCTCAAACTTAAGACGCAAAGCAGAGAAACGCATGCCGCAACTCTATCCATCCGATTTTTTTCAGTAAGTTCATGGGGAACCCAAACATCGTACTTGCTGATACATCCCATTGATTTTGGTGATCATCAATGGTTGTTTTGGATACATTAAGTATCTCAGCAAGCTCCCGTGTCGTTAATCGAAGATTACTTTCAAGTTGTGCGGAAATATCGTGTCAAGGACGACCGAAGGTCATCCTGAACGTGGCTCATCTTCCAGGCTTAAATTTCCTTCTCGAAATTTTTTAAATCACTTTTGACGGGTACGTACAGATAATGCATCATCTCCATAAACTTCACATATATTTTTTGTTGCATCAATTGCAGAAAGTTTTTTTTTTAAATGCGTATAACATTACGTGGCGCAAATGTATTCTATCGACACTCATGGCGAAAACAAAACTAACAATAGTTTGTCGATCTTTATTCTGACAAAACATAAATTTTTATGATTTTTAGTGTCATCTTTCAAGGTCACAACTAAATTAAATAATAACTTGCACGTTTTTAGTACTCTAGCGCCACCAATTAACAACTAAAAAAAAACGCATGAACTTTCCGGACAACCCAATATATCTAAAACTGTAGATGCCTGGATAATGTCAAGCATGGGTTTGCTAGTACTTTATAAATGCAATTACTACAGTCTGGGTTAAATATTGCTAAAAGAGTAGAATGATATACTATATTTTATATTTAAAAACAATTTGCTGTCCTTGCTTGACAATAGCAAGAAAAATTACTACTCAATTATTAGATCATGATATATTGTTTGAGCACAATGAATGAAAAAATATTTTGTATGGATTTATGTAAATAAAAATCAAGTATCTTAATTTGATCTTGATATTCATTATTGTAATTTTTTTGAAGTAAAATTTATAAATTCTTAAAATCTTTGTCAAATTTAACTTTTTGACCCTCTTATATCTATGAGGCATCAGACTAGAGTCTGAAGCACTTATGTGCAAGAATAGCCCTGTAATTGTTTACATTGCTTCTACTGCCCCAAGTATGTTGTGTTTATGATGTGAATGAATAACTACCCCAAGAAATTATTCATTTACAACATACTCTGTTAGCACTGTCCTTCACAGATTATTCCTATTCACTCTCTTATGTCTTCACAAGATTCACATTTGTTCGTAATTTTAATAAATACTTTTCAGTACAAAGAAGACTTAAACTCTTCTAATTCTTAATACATTTATTTGTCCAATACAATTTAGATTCCACATTCATTCCATAACTGAATTCCTACCATACTTCAATATTTCATTTGTGATTTCATTTACATCAAGGTTCTTACTATATTTCAATGTACAATAAACCCTTGCAGAACGCGGAGGTTACATCATTAATACATTGCGCACACGGCAAAATCGTGTTCCGCAGAGTTAACTTTCTATATAAAAAATATGTTAGGTATAGTTCAAATTAAGAAAGTTGTGAGGAGGTTAACTTGGACCTGTCCTATTTTTATTTTATTATGCACTCTATTATTTATTTATCGTTATTTTCCTCTATGCTAATGTATTATATTTTAGTTTAAAAGTTAACTTACTTCCCACGTCCTCCGCCTCCGTCGTTAGCAATCACGTGATACGGGATCGGAACCCGTACCCGGAAGAGCTATCCCGGTTAATGATGTCTTATCTACATAATATTTACCACTGAACTGATATGTGAAAATAAGAATGATCCGTATCGGTATTTT
>AYEL01082028.1:0-14595 GCA_000484575.1 Olivierus martensii | reverse complement strand
ATATATATATATATTCTTATAAATTTAAAACACAAAAATATTTTAATATATTTAGACTACAAAATATTGAATATTTTCTGGAGATTCTTTTTGATAAACTCCAATATCCCTAGAGTTCAAACAAAATTTTATTTTATTTTAATATTCATCTTTGACGTACAGTTTATAACGAAGATTTCCCAAGGTTGGTTCAATAATATTTACATCTAAGCAATTTTTTCTTTAGATTTTTAAAGAGAACGGAAGAAATTTCCGAAGTTATTGAAAGATAAAATTTTCACATGAATAATTAATTTAAAAAAATATTAATTCGTGATATATATATTTACAGAAAATAAATCATTCATCCGTAAAAAAAAACTACGATAAAAATTATGTAAGAACTTTGAAGTATTTTTTTCATACTTATATACATATATGTATAAAAACATAAAATAATTGAAATGAGAGTTTCTTTTGATTTTTTTGAAGTGTTTTATCGATGTATAATTCTTTTTTGCTTTCAAAGAATCAGAAAAATATAATCAGTTAAGTAAAGATGGATGTAAAGATGCCAAGTTGTCAAGTCTCATCCTTTTCGTCAACCTATTTCCTCGACGTTAATCATGCATCTATAATGTTGTCTTGTTAGACAGATATCCATTATTAAATAAACTGTCCTGTGATATAATCTATTATTATCGATTAAATACTTTAAAATTTTTTCGCGATAAAATTTTCAAACGATAAGATAAAATTACACAGAAGGAAAAAAATTATTATTTTTTTTTTTTGTGCAGTTAAATAACATTCTACATGACCTAACTAATATTTTCATCAAATGGAATTTACCGTAATAGAGAAAAGAGGCGATGAAATTGTGCTGTCAGAACATTCTTTTTTTTTTTAATTTATAAGATTTTCTAATTTAATGACATTGAAGATGCTATTGCTTTACATAAAGAAAAAGAATTCTTTTTTTTTTATTTTTAAAGAAGTCGTTCAAGCTCTTTTTTTGCAAATTACATTTCTTAAAAGTTTGTAAGTGTTAAATTTGCATCATAAATGTCTTTTTCTTAAATTTTAAACGTCTCATAGTTCAGTAAAGATCTTATTTTAGTCAGGAAACGATGGATAAATTTACACAATTACATTTATACTTTTATTCGAAAGACTTCTTTATATGCAAAAATAATTTAGTTAAGGTAAAGTTTTATCGTATTATTATTATTTATTTTTCCTCCTAGCAGTTCCGCATGATAAATATGCATTTTAATACGTTTTATTTCGATCCTCGACAGTATTATACAATTATACGGCACGATAGAATTGAACGAGCAATATACTTTCGAATTATTAAGAAGGACAACTCTTGCTGTTTTTATAGCATTTTGTCGACGCATGATTTTTATTGTCAGAGGAGAAAAAGGCATAAGTGGCAATTATTGTTCTTTTATTATCATCCTGGGTGTCAAAATCATTTCTCCTAGTCAATCCTTCCTTCCTCTTAAATCCTGAAAGGGTTTGATAAAGTAAACAGATGTGCTGCTCCTACTTAAATAAATAAAAAAGGCATAACTCGTTTTACTTTTATTAATCCCAATGTTGCCATTTTGTTTAGCTGAAAATTTTTATAGTAAAATCTTTATTTAATAGAGTCTGTACTGTAGAATCGTATAAAAAAAATATAAAACAAAATCGAGTTATATATAATTTATTTTAATAAATTGTATATAGTCACAGGTAAGGTATAGTCATATAAGTAATTTTATATAGAAAATAAGCGATGTGATAAATTACTACCATCAATAAAAATAATAAAAATAATTAGAAAATTTTTAATTAAGCGAGTTTTAAAAATATAATAAAATATTTCATATTTAACACATTTTAAAATTACTTTAAGGACTTTTTTAAATGTTTTATCGATCAAACTAGTAATTACATAACACATTTTAAAATTACTTTAAGGACTTTTTTAAATGTTTTATCGATCAAACTAGTAATTACTTCCTACAATCTGTTCAGCTGTGAAGTATTTCGAGATTTTTTTTTTTTTTTTGAAGTTAATTTCTTCTATAAAAGAGCAAAATATCACTCTTACAACGACAAAAACGCAACAGATGGTTATGATTCACTTGACTGATCTGTTTGATGATCTCTCTGGAAAGAAGCGCAAAAAAGAAAAAAATAAAATAACTTTTAATCGCTATTAAGTCGTATAAATTTTTAAAATTAATGCGGAAATTCGTAAAATATTTTAAACTTTTTTTTTACAAAGAAAAGCGAATAATCATAAAGTCATAAAATCAGTAAACATCAAACTGCAGAAGCTAATTACTTAAAAGCCATTCAAAAGGGAGATAAATACGCATCCGTTCCTATACACTTCAAATGTTGAAGATAGTGTTTCAATGTTATTTGATAAACTTCTATTTATCAGGGAAGAGCACCTGTAGTGTTCAGAGTGGATTATACCCAGGTGACATCAGTCCCTCGAGTCCTAAGTAGACAGATGCGTGATGTGTTGACATAGCACATGTTGCAAAACACCCATCACTTTATCTTTTGTTTGTTTTATGTATCATTTAGAAGCATTATTTTTAAATCAACCTATAAAAATATTTCAGGTGACAAAATACCATCAACATTCAACTAAACCATAAAAATATCTTTGCATAACACTGAAAGAAAATTATAATCCTTCTTTAAAATCAAAATATTTATTTATGTTTTCAGTATATTTTTTATGTTTAGGATGGCTTTATTAATATTTTTCATATATGTTCGAGTATAAGTTGACTACTAATTTTAGACTTTTAGAAGCTATATATATATATAAATCGATTATTTACTTTTATAAATTTTGGTATAATAAAATGGGTGAAAAAATAAATTCAATTTATTGCCAAATTTGATAATGAATAATGAAATACTTATATTAATACATTTTATTAAAAAAAAATTCGCTGATTATTACTTACAGTTATCTTGATATTGAATTATAAGTGGATATTCGAAAATGTTACTTAAAAAATTGCATTTTAAAAATTCTTTTACCGTAAATTATCATCATAAATTTTACTCCATATGTAGACGATTTGGCACGGCCCGTATATAAGTCGATTTCAATTTTTTATTAATTTGGTAAACGCCCAAATTATTTTCATTAAATATATTCGAGTATATACGTTATGTTTAATTATAAATTAATTATTACAAAATTCTAGTTATATAATCGAAATTTGCAAATAAATTTTAAATAAGTTGGTTTTAGCGGTGTTTTTACAAGCAAGCGAAAAGGAAGTTTGATAAAATTTTTCTTCCTTTCAAACTCTAGTACCAATGCAAATATTGATGAGCAGTAGCAAAATGCCTTACTGCCAATGTTTTGTATCGTCATCTGGTCACCGGGACAGTAAACACGGATTTGGAATGGCAGGAAATTAGAATCTCCCCACGTTTCCTCTCCTCGTCAAACCGAGTTGGGTATAAAACTGTCTTTGATTTGTGTTTCTAACACGCTTCCATTCCTTTTATTTATTTATTTTATTTTTTATTTTCATCCTATTACGTACTACAGAAATTTTATTTAAATCAATAAAATCTTACATTAAAACCCCCAAGAATATATATATATACATATATATTGCAGTCGTTTGTAAAATCAAACAAAACATCAAATAGATTTAATGCAAATTCATTTTGAAACTTTAAAACATTTACTTTTCACTTAAATGTTTCTTTTATATTTTTATTTGTCACTTAAAAGATATTTTTCATTAAATAACGTTAAGAGTAATACGCATATCGATCCGAGTTTCAATTTTTAGAGAAGAGGAAGAAGAAAAAAAGAAGATGCGAGAGAGCATCGGACTGAGAAATAAAATTGTGACAAGTTTCGGGACATTTTCTTTTAGAATAAACATCGAATATATATATATATATGAATCGATTGAATATTATTTACAAGAAAATTCTGTCGTCGTGTCATGCATCCTACAAATGTCATCTTGGCTCTTGACAAGACGCCTGTACTGTCTTTGAAACGATAGAATCTCCTACCTCTAACGTGATTATGTCAGGAGTGTGCTTTGCCCTCGTTTCCGGATTGACAGAAAAGGTTTATTACTGCCATACTCTGAATCAACTATCTAGTCCCTTGCTCTATGCAATAAAGAACTGTTTATTTATATACTATAGATACTTTATAACAGATGGTTGAAACCAATAAATGATTGATGGAGGTTGTAGATGCTTTTAAGATTTCCTTTTTTATTTTTATATTGTAGATATATGCGCTTCATAAACATTTACAAAACAAAATTTCTTTCAATAAATTTCAAAAGATGAATGAGGAAAAAATATATATAATTTTAAATTTAATAGTAAAAACATACAAATATATTTTTTTAAAATTTAAATTGTTTGATGCACATGTTTGTAAAGTAATTTTAAAACGTTTCGTTCTAATTTTAGTAAAATTATTTATATCAACGATTATTTGGATACTTTTCTGGTAATTTATATATTTCACATTGACGTTATGGCTCTCGTATATATATGGACGGTCATAAAAGACTATATAAAATGCTTTAGTTAATATATTTATAGGGTATTATTATATCCATACCATTCTCCAGATGTGTTTAGTAAAAATATAGACATACAATTTACGCTATGTAATTTTTCTATTCTAGGATAAATTTATGAGTTATCATAATTGCGACAGTTTCTAAAAATGCTGATTTTTATTTTAAAAATTCTAACTTTTTCTTAATTGATTGCTACTTGCTTTAATTATTTAAATTATTTGTAAATAAATTTCAATTTGGCACAGTCGCTCTAAATAATATAAATTTTATGGCAATTTGTTCTAAAATTCTAAGCTGTTTCTTCAGAGAAACATCAATTATACATCATATTTTGATAGACGAGTCAACAGAAAAGTCTAATGAAATTTTGCAGCCTAATAATTTGATTTAAAGTTACAGCTCGAAACCAAATAATGTTTACGTTCCGTTGATTGACCGATAACGGCTATCCAAAGGTTAACTTTTACTTCACTGACCAATCAATGGAACTAAAAAATGCTTTGGTCCTTCATTAATAATTCTAATTATCATAACACAAAATTATATTAATAAATATTTTATTAAAAATTATTATATACAACTACTTCTAGAATAAAAATTTGCAGTTCATCCTGAATAAATAGCTAATATATTTTCCAAGAGTGCACATTAGAAAGAAAGGAAAAAAAATCTTTCCCGAAGTTAACCTTTCTATTTTTATACAGCTTTTAAGAAGAAATATTTTTTATATATATTTAATTTAAAATAAAAAAATGAAAGTGAAAATATTTGAAA
Organism: Olivierus martensii; assembly: GCA_000484575.1. Classification (NCBI taxonomy): domain Eukaryota; kingdom Metazoa; phylum Arthropoda; class Arachnida; order Scorpiones; family Buthidae; genus Olivierus; species Olivierus martensii. Next base: position 9,247 of record AYEL01082028.1, on the reverse strand, counting down.
CTAGATTTCACGAAGGTAAGTTGCGAAAATAATAAAATATTTCGAAAAAATTGACAAAATACTGCAGACTCTTTGATCCAGTTCAATATTAATATGCAGGCCTATGAATATAAAGTGTAAATTATTTTTAAATAATTTTAACATATGCAAAATTCGAGATAATTCAATTTATAGACAGTTTCTTTTGCTTTCTTTTCTTCTTACGTTACTCGCTTATCAATATTTCTATAATAAGAACATTTTGTTACCGGTATCAAAATCCAATAACTCGTAAAACTTAAGTTTAAAAGCATCGCGTACAAAGAACAAAGTTTGAAGCGTCATTACAGATTTTAAATTCTGTGTAGATCGTAAAGTTGATCGCCATCGTAAACTTTGATAACTTATTTATCGATTATTTTAGCTATTAAAAATTCAATGTTATTTGTTATTTTTAAAAATAATTATAAAAACGAGGAATACTCGCACAAAAAAAGTCATGCATATATTCAAGCAAATAAATCATTTTTGCATAAAAAAATTAAATATTACAATATATATATAAAAAAATAAAATTTACTTTGAAACTATTAGAAATTATATAATATTTTAATTCTGTGCACATGTAGAACCAGTAAAATATTCAAAAATAATTTCGCGAATAGTTTACACTAAAAATTACTGCACAAAATTTTATATATTGAATCAATAAAATGTGAATGTATAAATATATACAGCAAGATTGCTTTTGATATCATATTTTAGAGCATCAACTGTCTGAAATTCATGTCATAATAAAGTATATCCTTATCTTTCTTTCGAGTTTTTCTAAGATGCGAAATTTTTGTATCGCTGTCTAAAATACAAAAGGGAAATAACATCTTTTCGAGATAGTCTAAAGTTATTAATACGATTTTATTTTATTTTCAAAGGTTTACACAGCGAAAATTTTCTACGATATAAGCAAAATTCTTGAATCTGTAGAGAAATAAAATGTTTACGAGTTATCAGAAGAACGATCAACGGAGATAGAAAGAGCTTATCTTGTTCCCTTTCAACATTAATTTTGAGATTTTTTTAAGCAAAGAGAACATTACTGTTAAAGAAAACAATTTTCTTAAATGGTGTTTATAAGCGAATGTTTTTTAATATAAATCGTTATTAAATTTTTTTATAAATTTAAGTAGCGCTAAATATGCTTTAGGCGAAAAAGCTTAATGGATAAGAAAACCTAGAAATCTATTGGAGGGAAAACACAAAAGGATTCCTTTAGAAGTCAATTTAGATCAAATACCATTTCTATAAAAGCTTATTTCTAAGGTACTATATAGCATTCCCGTTCATATTTATAAACTTTGATATATGGTCCCCTTTTATGGAATATTTTTTACTATTTTTCATCTTACTGTCAGGATGTTCTAACAAACAGTATATGTTACATATAATATATATGATGTAAAAATAGTTTGGTAATATATCGCGCACACAGATATTGTTACTTGACCTTAATATATTTTATTCTTTTCCCAAATTTTAAATTCTTATTCAAAATTTACTCGACGTAATATGATACACTTTATATGAAAGACACGATAACGTATTAATCTGTCTTGTTCCAATTTTGTATAAATTGTAAAGCATTTATACAAAATCGATGTCGGTGAACAACTCAAATATCAAGACGAAGAAATGAATTGTGGAATTTAAAAAAGAGTATACAAGGTGGACAATATCTTTCAGAGAAAGAGAGATATCTAGAATGCGATATATGGAAAGCGTCACCGTATACGAGAGAGAATTTTACTACAGCATCTTCTCAGAACAATAAACATTGCCATGTCTCCTATAGGATAGATGCCAGACTACTTGCAAACAATAAAATAGACCTTACTCTTGTCCACTGTTATGCTGAATGTAATATTACAAAAAAGATTTTGTCCATTTAGATTGCATTGAATTTCTATAGAGCGTGTCTATTTTATATTTAAAAGTTTTTCAAAACATTCCATCTAAATCTTTTTTTTATGTCTTTTTTGTTTACTTAATAATATTCCAAGTTACGACTTAGAAGCTTTTTATTTAAAATCAGTTTATTTTAAAGAAGATTTTGAAATAAAATATTGCAAAATAAAAAGTTGTAAGAATATTTTTATGCATAGATTTACAGGTATACGATCGTTATCAACACGAATCTGCATTGTTTGCTGATGTAAGAAAATATATTTCTTTTATATCATTATTTTTTATGCTTTATATGTTTTTCGACTATTTACAGAAGATTTTTATGCAGAAACTATTATTTTATTCGTTATATCCTTGTAGACAGTTATATTCTAGAAAATTTATATCAAATCAAATTTTTGCGTGAATAATTCACGAGTTGAAAAAAATATTGTTTATAAAAAATAATCTGAAAAATTTTGGATGATTTTATAATAATAAAATATGTATGGCACATAATTTAAGTAATAAATTCACAATAAAAAACAATTTTTTAAGTGCAGTACTTTTGAAAATAACTTTTAATAATTGCTTAATAATTTAATATTAAATTATTAGTAAGTGATAAGTAATAGACCCTATATATTTTTATAAAAAATCACATCATCAGCAGCAGCAGCATTTCTATTTCATCTACTGCTGAATATATATATATACCTTCTTTTGTTTCCAAAGGTATCTATCTTGTGTAATCTTTTTTATAAAAATATATTAATATAAATATTTATTTTTTTATTTATAAAATTATTAAAATATATAATTAAATAAATAAATAATAAAATTGCATGTTTCACCTATTTTTTATGTCAATATATATATATAAATTGAAGAAAATCGGTTATGCTATCATGTAAATTTTCTCGTATCGGCTTATACACGAACCGAAACATTTTTTTTGGCTTCTAAAACTAGGGATCGACTTATATTCGAGTATACACTTACGTTTATTAATTGTAAACATATTGTTATCTATGATTTTAACCATTTATAAGAGCATTAATAGTTTGCATCACTGCAGTTACCACTGAAATAAATAATTTTATAGTACAATTCAAAATCCAAACAGTAATAAATATTAAACAGTAGCGTCCTGATTTCATCAATAAATTTGCATATATAATAAAAATATAAAAAAACTTATAATAAATTATATTAGTTAATTAAAACATTTACAATTATAACAAATAATCCTAATTAACACATCTAAAACTAAACATAAGACACATTTTCTACTTTAACTAGTATTCATCTTATCTATACATATATATCAGGCATTATTACATACTGTAGATGTTTTACAGATGTAAAATTTAAATAAAAATTGCATTTATTAATGATATTGTCCAATTATGTTATGTAACACTATTCAGTTTAATATTCAACTTTAGAAAATCAATCAATCAAATATTTTTCACTTATTATTTTTTTATATTAATTCCAATAATTGAATGTGAGTTCATTTTGAAAAATTTCAATAAATAACAAATGAATTGAAATTGTATTATCATAAAGATTAATATAAAATGATGGCTGATGTCATGCTATTGCATAGTAATCTAATAAAATTTGATTAATGTTTTTCGATAAAATTCTGCTAAAGAATCAAATAATTTGTTTTTAAATGCAGAAAGTTAGATAAAATATTTAATGTAATATAAAAATATAACCTTGTGATTAAGTATTTCAAAAGCTAAATTGGAGTCATTGAGAATGTTGTATTCATTCAAAGGAAGATTTAAAGTTAAACACTATAATTATAGAGAAAATTTTCCTTGATAATAGACTTCCCTAATAAGATAATTGTTTATGGAGACAATATTCTATAGAAGACAAATTATTGACAGGTGTGTACTTTGTGAATGCTATGTTTCGTTTTTTATTTAACATTAAATAAATATTTCAAGATTATTATTAAAAGTTTTCAAGGGAATATATAACTGAAATTAATTTATAATTTATTAAAATTATTTAATTTTTCCTCAAATAAAATAGATTATTTATTACTAACATCTATATAAATTGAATGATCTTTTTTTCAAATTCCTAATAAATATTCGAATCTAATTATAAAATATTTTAATTAAAAAATCGAAATCCGTAAGATATTTAGAGAATTAAACATTACACACATTCAAAATTTTAGAATATTATTTTTATTATCTAGGATGTATGCTTATTAATTTTGGAAAACGTAATTAATCTAGTTTCAATATGGCGACCGTTTGAACTTCGAAACATTGGCTATATCTATGAAAGTATTTCTCTCACGTGAATGATATTATAGTCATTTGAAAGAATATATACAATAGTATTATAATTTAAAATAATGGTTTTATATAATTAGTTTTCCTTTATTCAATTTTCAAATTTCAGAAGATTACTCAACGTGGACGAATGGCGTGCGATGGAAATTTTAAAAATTCTACATCTTTGAAACTATTTGCCTCACATAAAAAGATATACACATTACAAAAGCTTTTTGTAAAAAATTGGACATAACTTTATTTTCCGTCGATAAATGCTTTATCTGTATTAACATTATTATTTTAAAAAAGAATAAAGTCATATTGAAAATATAGAAATTTAATTAAATAAAAAAATATATTAAAAATTTCACGTAGTCGTTTAAAAAAATTATCATTATTAAATTATCAGGCAGACATTGCATTTGCAAATCAAAAAGCATTATCAGTGTTCTTCAGATAGTGAATACACAACCAATATTCATTTGCACAAAATTTAATTAGAACATATGGGTGTTGTTTAAGTATATTAAAACTTATTTAAATTGATAAATATACAGGTGTCTAATAATTAGAGTTTATAAATCAAAGATATTTCAAGCTCCTATTTAAACAAAGATTTTAGAATTTTTTGAAATAACATAAAAGATGCTGTAAAGTTGAGCGCATCATTAAAGTGTTGGTCCCTTCTGATAAAACACGATATATATTGTAAATTAATTTTTTATTACTATAACTTTGCTTATAGTAATAAAAAATTAATTTTTTATTACTATAAGCAAACTTGTAATTAAAAAATAAATAATCAAAAATACAGTAAATCTATAATTTAATCATAAATTTCCATGTAATCAAATTACAATAGAAAATTATATCACTGATCTACTTGTAATTCTAATGTTTTTAAATTTAGAAAAGATTTATATAAATAAAATAATACATGACTATCAGCGCATGAATAAAGGTCATTTATGCAATTGTTATCAATATATGCATAGATAATATTCAAAACTTTAATGTTTGGCTATATCATATGGCAATCTAAATGTCTTAAACATATAAAATGTCTAAGATACTTAGATAAAGACTTTATATTATTATTTGAAGTAAAAACTTTATCTTGGCTTATACCGATAATTATTGGTTATAGTGTAGATATTTCTAGCAGTATTTTCACAAGATAGAAATCTTACGTATTCATTTTATCCGTAAGATCTCATGATTTGCAGAATATTCAAATTTCGGGATCATATCTAATTATTCATTTTGATGTCCTTACATCATTCATTTATAAGATTATTCTTTCTATTCGTCTACAAAATATTTTAAGAAATATCGCAGAGTAATCAATTTTTAAGACATTCTTTCTTAGTAACCAAACTACATGCTATCAACTTTGAAGTTATGATTTTGTCTTGTTATAAAATGGTAGCGGTTAGAAATTTTAAAAATCCAGCATTTTGAAGCTATTTTTAAAAAATATTTTGGGATGGTAGCGGTTAGAAATTTTAAAAATCCAGCATTTTGAAGCTATTTTTAAAAAATATTTGGAAAAAATTTGTCAAGATGTTACTTAAAATCAGTAAAGCTTTACTTATATTTTTGATATCATTATTTCCTACGTAAGATTTGAATATTTAATTCCATTACTGAAAAAAAAAAAAAAGATTTTCGATTCTTTATTTCAGTAAGTCATAACTCTATTTAGTGCGTGACCTTTGTTAAAACAATTTCTTAATTTAATAAAAAAAAAAAAGAATATTTTCCTTCGTACATTAAGTTTAAAAAAAAAAGCATTAAGAGTTTTATGAATAAATATTGTTTTTTGCAAATTATGCAGTACAAATATAAATATTAGTAAGAGGTTTACTTTGAAAAGTATTGAGAGAACAGACAAAATTCTCTTATTCTAACTAAACCTTTTATGCTTAGTTGATGAAAAGTAAGTCTAGTTTTCTTTTCCCTATCGAACACTAAGCACAACTCTGGAAAAATCATTCCTAAGGGGATCAAAAATTGTTTTCCTTCCTGTTGGGAGTCAGTTGCCCTACCAATTGAGTCACTGTGGATTCTTGATTCGGCTTTGTTTCCAGAAAGAAAATAAACTTTAATTAGTTACAATAAATCGATAAATTTTCAAAAATTTCTTATATAATACTTAAGAGAAGAATTATTTACTCGTCTAACTTTTAAAATTTCATTACGAAATTTTAATAATTAATAAACTTCCGGATTTAAAGTATTGCTACACTATTTTATTGATAAATTAATTAAACTGATCTAAAACCATGTTATATCCTATCCATTAAATCATATTTTATAATAATTAAGAATAATTAAACAGATTTGTCAACTCTGAAACGACGTTTAAGAAGACTGCTATAGTAGGAAACATTAAAATTTAGCTATTGATGAACACATCTAATGCCATTTCTTGTTGATCTACTGCCATACTTTTTTATATAGGAAAAAAAAGCATTGCATATTCCTTCCATTATTACAAAGCAACTTATATTTAGTTTGGTATCATAATTATAAACAAACTGATTTGAAAATTAATTAACATATATAACAGGAAAGCCAATATTGAATTACTGTACCGTAGATGCTCGTTAATAAATGTCATACAGATGATTAAATTTAAGACAGTTCTAGCCATAATACAAATACGAAACCGGAAAGATTTGTATTTTAATAATGCTAAATAATATTTTCGAAAATTGTGATATAATTTAGTATATAGAAGAAACTTTCGTAAGTTTCATTTTAAGTGAGGCATTGGAAGAAGAGATGATAGTAACTGAATTTTCTTTATATTTTCTCATTTTTTTTATTAAATATCATTCTGATGAAACTCTAAATGTTAAACAATGTCTATATTATTAAATATTTTATTTTCTTCGGAGATTAAAATAGACCTAAAGTTGAAGACCGCTTTTAATGCTTAAACTTTATCCAGCAAAAAATCAAAAGCAAAAATTACAATTTTTATTTATTTTTAGATATTTATTAATGTGCCTCATAATAACATAAATGTTAACATTTTCCTAATTTATCATGCTAACTTATTAAAAAGTGAAAACAGTATTGCTGATTTTAATTCGGTGCAGAAACGTTGAAGAAATGCAACCGTATAAAAGTCGCGAAATAAAACTTCGATTTAAAATTCTTTCCATTTTTTTCGTGTGATGTAATGTGAAAAATTGTGGACTGCATCAAAAAGCTATTGGTTAGAAACTGTTTCTAAGATATTCTTTGTCGGATATAAATATAAAAAAATACAAGTCGAAAAGACATCAATCTTTACTATTATTACAGAAATCTTTCGAAAGAAAAAGTATATATACTGTATCTCAAAAGAAGGTAAGAACTGAAGATTTCTACTAAATTAAATTCAAATTATTATTTATGAATTATATTTTTTTTATAATCAATCAAAAATTTTGAATTTTAAATGCGTTATAAAAAACACACTACATCAACTCGATTGTGATATATACCGTAACTATTTATCTTGATAATTTTACTGAAATAAACAGGATCAAATTAAGTATAGCAAACATATTATAATGACATTTCAATTTAATTAGTTAATTTTAGATCTCTTATCCACAAATAATTCTTCGTATGTCTATTATTTAAAAAAATAAACAAGTTTAAACATGTTTTCAGATAAAATAATTATTGTCAGAATTTTATATCAAATAGTAATTTAATTGAGTAGTGGATTTTATTAAAAAACTAAAAAAAATTAATAAACGAAAGAATCTTTTATAAAAATTTAATTATAATCAAATATTAATGAAAACTATTAAAAATAAAATTATTTTATCGATTTTTTTTTTCAATAATTACTAGTCAATGCTTTTAAGATTAAGTTAGTTGCGTATAAATTTTTTTTTTCCATTTTAACTTTATCTTTCCTAATTTTTTTCTCTCTTTTCCACTAACTTCACTCTTTTTTATCTCTCGATCTTGATGTTCTAATCTTAGATCTGACCAACAAATCTTTCTGTTTTTTTACTTTCTTTAATTTCATCTCGTAAATTCTTTCGGGATTATTCCAGATTTAATTATATATCTTTATTCTTAGCAGCAAAATCAAGATAATAATTATTTCGTCGGGATGATGTACACGTATAGATTTAACCTTTAATCGTAATAATTTCTTTATAATTAAAATATTGGACGTAGATTTTTAAATAATAATTAAATGAAATATTTTGCAAAATATATACAAGAAAAAAATCTCGGTTTTATATATTTTAAAATACAAAATTGAAAGTAGAAACCTCCAGTCTATTATAAACCCTTTTAGACTAATCTGACAAGGTTTTTAAAAAGAAGTTGTGATGCTTTTAGATAAAAAAGAGTAAATATCTGAATAGCGCCTACTCACTTTATTTAACATATCAGACAAATTCTTAAATATATTTATCACTATCATAAAATAAAAATCTGAATTTATTCACAAAATTTATATGTATATATTTAAAATAGGTTTTAAATAAAATACTAAGAAAACTATTTGGTAAATACAAAATAATGAGATTCACTTGGATATTTTATTTGAAAACTTGGATTATTATTGCGATATTTGTAATATATTCACATTTGATAGTGATTTTAATCTACTGAATTAAAGGAATATAGTATTCAAAATATATAAAAAATTTAATTTTTCACTAAAATTTTAAATAAATCATCAGAATTTTGGACAAAATTAATCCAGAATTTAACTATTATTTTATTTCAATTTATATATATATAAATATAAATCTTGCATCAGTCATTTGATTACTTTTCGATAAGCTTCAATTTTCTTCATTATAAATGAAAGATATTTTAACTTTGTTTCATGTCTCAAAACATGATAATCTTGGAGACTAGACTTAAGTCGTAAACAAACAATTCAAATTCTAACTTTTAAATAATTACAGTTTTAATGCTAGAATAAGAATGAGTACAAATTTCAATTTAATACTTCGCATTTTGATTTTTATGCTTTAAATTATATATATATA
>AYEL01082024.1:0-39374 GCA_000484575.1 Olivierus martensii | reverse complement strand
AAAAAAATGACTCATGTTTTATTGTTATTTTATTATATCGCATTTTATTCCTATTTTTATTATTATATTGTATTGCATTTCTAAACTGTATGTTATCTTTATGTATGTTATTAACATATTAACTGTATGTATGTTAACTCATTTTAAACTTCTCACATAGCCCGTTTTAAACTTGTTCTGTTTTTCAAACTTTGTATAAATTTTGTATTAACAGAAATTTCAAAAGGTTGCCATAGCAACCAGCATTCTTTTATTTATTCTTTGTATCAGAACTCTGCCTGATGATGGTTTGTTAACCGAAAGTACTAGCGGAAACTTAGTTTAATAAATTTTCTACTTCAATTTAGTGCTGTTTCATTTTCTTTCGTGAAAATATTAGTTAAGCAGTATATTGGACATTTTTAGTTTCTACTTCAATTTAGTGCTGTTTCATATTCTTTCGTGAAAATATTAGTTAAGCAGTATATTGGACATTTTTTAAAAAAGTTTAAAACCCTTAGTTGTAGGAAAATCAAAAAGCCCACGTTGCTTCAAATCTAAAAGTCTACCAGTGACTTACAGGTGAATAAAAAGTCATGGATGACTAGTGACATTTTCATGGAATATGTAACTATGGTAGACAGAAAAATTAAATGAGCAGAGAAACATAATTATGTTTGTAGACAACTGCTCTGCTCATCCATTTATTGAATTAGAAAATACAAAATTGGTTTTTCTGCCACCAAACACCACAAGCCACCTTCAACCATGTGATGCAGGAATAATACAAAATGTAAAATTAAATTATAGGAAAAAGTTGCTACGACATTTGTTATTCAATATAGAAAATTGTGAAAATGCCATTGAACTTGGAAAAAAAACTCTTCTGGATGCAATTTATTTTTTAAATTATTCATGGAACAAGGTAAAACAGAAACAATAAAAAACTGTTTTGAAAAGTGTGGATTAATTCAATCAAGTGCAGACGAATCAACGTTAGAAGAACCAGCATTGGATGAACCCACAATACAGAATTACAACCAATTTTAGGATCAATTCCTTTAAAAAAATTTGCAAATTTTAATGATGACCTACAGACATCTGATGCTATTGACGATGACTGGGTAGACTTAATAATTAAGAAAGCAAAGGGAGATACAAAGACAAGTGATAATAGTGACTCCTCAAGTGAAGATGAAGAGCCTGAAGAATGCATCTCAGCAGTCAGAGCAAAGGATTACATTAATCAGTTAAAAAATTTTGCCTTAAGAAATAATAATGAGGAATTATTAAATAATTTGTTTGTCAAAATTTGGTTGAACAAATTCACCTGAAAAAACTTGCTATTGCCAAACAAACTTCTATTTGTGATTATTTTAAATAATACTGTACTGTATTTTATGTAATCTATTAAAAAATGTATACATTTCTGCTTAATGTACATACATATTACTAAGCATTGTATGTGTATATTGTTTTTTTTACATTAAAAACTTTAAACTGTTTTCGTTATGATTTTTGCATTATAAGATAGATTTACAATGAGGTTACTAGATAAGAGATTACCCATCAGCAAAGTTACTTTACTCAGTACTTTAGCCATAAGAAAATGTTCCAACCTTTAATGAGAGACCACCTGTTATCTGAGACCACTTTTTGATTGCACTAGAGGTGGTCTGTTAAGACAAGTTTTACTGTAATAATATTTGTAAATGAAGTAAACTGCTATCCTGTTTAAATATTTCTTAAATATTAAATGTATTAAAATCACTACGATAAATCTTCAAACATTATGAAGATTTCTAATTGTTAGAACGGTCTGTTAAGACAAGTTTTACTGTAATAATATTTGTAAATGAAGTAAACTGCTATCCTGTATTTAAATATTTCTTAAATATTAAATGTATTAAAATCACTACCATAAATCTTCAAACATTATGAAGATTTCTAATTGTTAGAACTGTATATTTTATTCTAAAATTTCATTTTAATAATTTAAATTTTGTGTTGCAAGAAATTAATATTTTTAACTTCTTGAATTAAATAAAATTTACGCCTCAGCCCGGGATCAAACCCGGGGACCTTTGGGGTTCCATCCCAACATCATACCGCTAGACTACCAAGGCCAACAAACGGATTGATTCTTTAGGCAGTTATATTAATTTGGAAACAACTTTTGTTCATTGCCCTCTGTGGTCTAGCGGTATGACGTTGGGACAGAACCCCAAAGGTCCCTGGTTCGATCCCGGGCTGAGGTGGATATTTTCATCTACAGGTAAATTTGTTTAAATTCTAGTTTAGTTATTAATTAATAGATGGAGCCACTCATTGGTTTAATAACTTGTATAATTTGTCTAAATTATTTAGAATCATTTCCGTTGTGTTTCAACGGTTAAATTTGGCAAGTTAATTAGGTTTATTTTGATTAAATTCCCTTGAGGTTTGGGTTGTATAATGTTTGTGCTTTAATGACTGTGCTGGTCTGTGTGTTGCCTGGCTAGCACCATTGAGGGCCCGTGGCTAGATTCAGCCTGGTCAGGAATAGGTCTATTGGTAAAGTCCGATACAGTAATCTAAAGTTGTTTCCAAATTAATATAACTGCCTGAAGAATCAGTTCGTTCGTTGGCCTCGATGGTCTAGCGGTATGACATTGGGATGAAATAAAATTTAAATTGGAATCTGCAATTTCTGTAATTTGTCTTGCCTATAACTTTTCTTTCAATATGAACTATTATTTTCTTTTCAGCATTATCACTTATCTTCATTCTCATTTCTCTGATTTTATTTTTTTTTCATGATTGAGTTATTTTCTTTGAACAATTTTTACTGAAAAAAATGATATTTCTCCAGATAATAATTTGTAAAACTGAGTTGAGTGTGGAATTTTCTATATAGTTTAGTTTTCTGATTTATCACATAATTTTTTATTATTTCTGTGTGCTATAACAATAATATAAAATATTAAATCTTCATAGTTATTGGAATGACTTAAAAGTTAATAAAATGTTTATGCTAAAGTAAATTTTGCATAAAGAAACTTTTCATTTAATGAATATTTTTTGGTATTAAGTGATTGTTTTTAAATCTTTAACTAATAAAACTTTTTATAGTAAGTATGTTTGTTAGTTTTATATATATATAATTAACACACATAGTTTGTATGTTAATTATATATATATATAATTAACATACAAACTAATGTTTAAATTATTTTCATAGAGATACTTTCATTTAAAAATCAAGTATATTAATAATTTTTAATTCACAAGTTTAAATTTATATTATCATCTAAATTTTGTTTTCAATGTATCGGTTTAATCCTGTGGTCGTAAAATTTTTCTCAATTTGGCATTATGAATATTTTTTAAAGAATTCCAAAGGTGAAGGTTCTTGGTACACTTGATATATAGTTCATCAATGAATGAAAAGAATTGCATACAGTAAAAATAATTTGTAATTAATAATAAATTTACAAACCAAAGTGATAGTTTATTTAAATTTTAAATTGATTTTATCTTTATATAGGATGTTACAAAATAACAACTGTATTTAGTCATGCACAGACTGTAGTTTTGTGTGTAGGCTGCTCAACAGTTCTTTGTCAGCCTACAGGAGGGAGAGCTAGACTGACAGAAGGTACGAATTAATTCATTTATATAATAAATGTTTGAAATCATTCTTATGATTTTTTTGTAATAATTTTCTTATAGAACAAACTTAAAAAGTTATTAGATAAATTTCGTCATACATGAAAAAGATAACATCAAATAAAATCACTTAACAAATTTTTAATTTTTGTTGCCAGTGATGTATAAAGACATCAAGGAAATGGAATAAAAAGAGAATTAAATAATTTAATCCTGATTTTATAAATCTGTTTTTTATATGTACAGGTAGGCCTTGATTAGTTCGTCTTTGTTTCAACAATTTTTTTCAAAAATTTTAGTCAGTGACGCTCAAATTCAGCAGTTTTTAACCCCTGATCCAAAAAGAGAGGTGTTATAAGTTTCAAGCCTCTGTCTGTGGCATTGTAGCTCCCAAACAGATGAGCCGATTTTAATGCAGTTTGTTTTGTTTAAAGGCTGGTTTAATCGGGATGGTTTTTAGCTATATTTGAAGATATTCACTTCATGCATTGGGGATTTTTATAAAGCTTATTTTTAATTACATAAATTTTTGTATGCACTATTATATTTATTATTTCTTGCGTACACCACAGCCTCTCTGACCCAAGCAGGACCTGTATTATCCCTCCCTAACAAAAAAGCTATCTAAGCCCTAATTCTAGATAATTAGCTCTGCGTTCGAAAAATTTTAAACCGATTCAAATCACACCTTTTGTCTTTTATATTCCTAGCATTTAGGTTTGGTCACTATACTGTGTATATTTAAAGTTAAAAATATATAACTACCTTTGTAAAACTGCTGAACCGATTTAAGAATTAAATTTTTTTTTGTGATTTTTAAAATATATTTCTCCATGAACAGTGTTTAAACATGCACTAATCTGACCCATGCTTTTATCTTCCTGGACCCAGGGTTGCAGAGTCGGATGGCAAATGATCCAACTCCGACTCCATCTTTTAAAAAAATCCAACTCCAACTCCCTAAAATTTGTAAGGTCCGACTCTGACTCCCTCTCTGGGCAGTTTAAAATTCTGACTCCGACTCTGACTCCACCCAAAAACCTCTGACTCCAACTCTGTAACCCTGCCTGGACTGCCTATGCAAATAGGCTGAAAAAGTATTTAAATCAACAAAAGATCAGAAATATTTTATATTATTGTTTTCAAACAATTTAAATTGTTTTTTGAAACATGTCTGTCAGTTTGTACTGCGATAGCGACAGGCTGAACCAATTTTAATGAACTTTTGATGTTGATAGCCCACAGCAAGTAACCAGGTAGTAATGAGAGGTTAAAAATCATATATATGCAAGGTGTATCAGATACTTAAAAAAATTGTTTTGTTTTAGAATGTCTGTTGGAAGAAAAAGACTATCTGGTAGTCAATATAAAAAGAAGAGATTGGAGAAGCAAACACAGCTTCAAAAGCAGGCAGGAGCGTTGCATAGCTTCTTAAGAGATGCAAGTAGTTCCAAACAAAGCAAAGACCTAAACGTTTTCCGGGATCTGAACACTACCATCAATTCTGATTTGGATTATCAAGACGACACCAATAATAAAGATGAAATTGCGAGTTGTTCCAGGCAGAAACAGAATTCAACAGGTTTTGAGGCAAACCATGGGAAATGAAGGAAGCCTCAACCAAACTCTATCATCAGACCCAGGATTAAGGCCCGATCATATAAGTGACTCAGATTGAACATTTTCAGTTAGAAAAGGTCCATTATCTCCTTTATTCGATTACGATTTTCCCATTTGACAATCAAAATTCAAATCGAAAATTTAGTGCAAAACACTATTGCAGGATTTTAAAAAATGGAGAACAAGTTTCAAGAGAGTGGCTGGTATATTCTTTGTCAAAAGATTCTGTGGTCTGTTTCTGTTGCACACTTTTTGGTAATTCAAAATTAAGTTCCTTTCAAATGATGGTTATAGAAAGTGGAAAAGTATTGGTGAGATATTAAGAAAGCATGAAGACTCATAAACTCATGTAGATAATTTGAAATCATGGATAGAGCTAAAACGAAGGTTGGAGACACCAACCTTCGTTTTAGCTCTATCTATGATTTCAAATGATTTCAGGTGAACGGGTTGCAAGCTGCTTGCACAAACAGACTACCTGCACAGACGGATGCAAAAGATAGTCACAGTACCCATCATTATTTCCTCAACAGGAGTAATCCCTCACACCCTACTCAAAAATCTCAAAACACTAGATCTACATCCAAAGACATATGTAACACTTCAAAAAGCATTATTATTCAATACATGCAACATAGTGAGAAAGTTTCTCAGCACTGACACAGACAGTTAACTCACAATTAAACATCACAAGTAGCTATGTCTTGGCTCGTGTCCGACATAGCACTTTGCCCCAGAGATACTATAACAATAATCACTGCCTACATTGATGTACTATAACAATAATAATAATACTCAAATCAATTCTAACCATTTCAAATTAATTAAACCAATACAGCCAAACTTCCCTAGCAAACAAAGTCTATATTAAGAATTTTTCTGATTATTTTTGAATTAAAGCTATGGTACCACTATCTATTGAGTTAATAATTAATTAATTAAATTTAGAATTTAGAACTAAGATGGCGCCATCCTAGTAATTAATGATTATACTATAATTTTTAAATTAATTTTCCCGAAAAGTTTCGGCCTTGTCTGATAAAAAGTCTCCGTAGTAATATATAAGCTTCCCGAAATGGAATTCTGTTATAGGTCACCATGGTCTAATCGTTTAAGGTAGCTATCCCAAGGATCCTGGTTTGAGTCCGGTGCGGTGGCAATTTCTATTTCGGAAAAATTAATTTAAAAATTATAGTATAATCATTAATTACTAGATGGCGCCATATTAGTTCTAAATTCTAAATTTAATTAATTAATTAATAACTCAACAGATGGTAGCACCATAGCTTTAATTCAAAAATAATTGTTGAAAAATTTAATATAGACTTTGTCCGCCAGGGGAAGTTTGGCTGTATTGGTTTAATTAATTAATTAATAATAATTAATAATAATAATAAGTTTCTCAACATTGATACAGACAGTTAACTCACAATTAAACATCACAAGTAGCTATGTCTTCACTCGTGTAATAGCACTTTGACCCGGAGATACTCCGTGCCCACATTGATGTACTCATATTCCGTGCCCACATTGATGTACTATAACATAATAATAATAATAATTCACTTTTCTAAATATGCCATACAATTTTAAAAAAATTATAAAAAATAAATAATATGCATTTTTATTTCTAAGTAAATGAATTAAAATGCAGTAACTTTATTTTGTTAAAAACTGAATGGAAGAAAATAAATTACCCATTTCGTCAATAAATCAACTGTACATATATTTATTATTTATAAATATTATAGCTAAATAATTATTATTATACTAAATAGTTAAATTATTCAAAATATTTGAATTGCAAATTTTGCATTTTATATTTATATTAATTGTTTCTTATAGCAACAAAAGAAAATTCTCTTGAAATTGATTATTATTTAAAAATATTTCCTTACAATAAATGGAAAAATTGTAATGCAGAAAATCTTGTTTTCAACATTATTATTGGACTTTATAGTAGAAATTATTTTTTAAAAATTCTTATGTCTAATAAAATAATAACTTAAATATTTAACTGTTTTATAATACAAATAATCTAAACCAGATAAATTAATCTCTAATGTAATGTGTTTTTTTTTTTTTTTTTTTTTTTTTTTTTTTTTTTAGGCATATTTAGTATTTTTTTTTTTTTTTTTTTAAGTGAAAAGGATTGTTTTAACCAGTTGAGTGCCTTTGACATGAATAGACATCAAGGAAGTGAAACAGAAAATGATAAAAAAACAATAAAAAAGTGAGTTACAAAAATTCAATCCTGATTCCCAGGGATTCAATTCTGGGTTCCATAAATCCATTATTCAGGAGAGCCTGGCTGTTGAACTCATTCTTCAATATTCTAGTTACTCTCATCCTGGGTGTTGGCTAGCCTATGACGGGCTTTAAAAGTGGCTGTTGTTAAAAGTATCTTGTGTGATCAGCAGTTTAACCCTTTATAGAACAATGGGACATATATGTCCCACTTGACACTACAACTTTTTCCTTCTATTTGAGGACTTTGGGCTATATTTCACCCATTTTTTCTCCTCCTGCCATCTATAGACATCTTGGAGAGTTATTTCTAGAGAAGTAGTGGGACAAATATAACCCACATTTATTTCAATAAATGAAATATGATAACACATTTTTACAAAAATTAAATTTGTAAGTATAATGTTTAATATTAAAATATAATAATAAAACCAGAAAAGTAGTTCTCATTTTAACTGCCTTATAAAGGGTTAATTCAATCTAACTTAACCAAGTGTCTAGAAGAAAAATTTGCAATTATTTTTTTAACAGCACTTCCCAATCATTGGCTGATAACTGCATAATTGAATCCACTTCAGGCTCAACTATAAATTGCCCACATCTGTGGTAGATCAGCAGGACTTTATAGTAATTGGATTGATCTCAGCTGGAGTATTAAAAAATTTATCAAGGCATAGAATTCAAATTCTATCCTGGATCAATCAAGATCAAATTAAAATAAAACAAATAAAAATATTTTACATGATTTTATTGCAGAAATTTCAGGAAACATTTTTTAATTGAAACAAAATAATCTAACTTTAAAAAAATCATTGAAGATTGGCATGGCTGTCATTTTTCCTTTTGTATTATTATAATATGCCATTTTCCTTCTTATTAGGTACTAAGCAGCTAGGCATCCCAATAATCATAATAATACTATGGATATTATTAGGCAATCAGATGAAAGATGGGTGACGCCTGGATATCTAGAAGAAATCTGAACGTATGAAACTCAGAATTAAATAAGAATACTCCAAGTGGAAACACTGCATACTCTCACCCTTGCAGCAACTTGACAATGTGATTAATTGGTCACTATTATGGCAAAAT
Organism: Olivierus martensii; assembly: GCA_000484575.1. Taxonomy (NCBI): domain Eukaryota; kingdom Metazoa; phylum Arthropoda; class Arachnida; order Scorpiones; family Buthidae; genus Olivierus; species Olivierus martensii. The sequence continues at coordinate 30,788 of AYEL01082024.1, read as the reverse complement.
CATTGATGACAGCCATTGCAAGTGCAGATTTTCATCACAAATAACCACTGTCATAAGTGCATTTCATCATAGTTTGGATAGTCATAAGTCAGGGACCTCCTCTATTAGGTTTATTTGATTATTATACTGAAGGTTTACTTTGTATTACATATATGTTTCATAATATATTAAAGCATGATTTTTTCATCCTAATCAATTTAAAACAGATAAAAAAAATTAAAACATAAATATATATGAAAGTCAAGAATATGTTAAAAAAACTACTGCAGTAGATCTCTAACTTATATAGTTCATTCATCCAAAAAATTAACAATTAAGTCAGCAATGCTTAAATTCAATATATTTAAATGGACACAGTAGCAAATGGAATAGCCAAATGAAATTTATGAACATACAGAATGGCCATAATTAAATAGGAGGTGTTTAGAGCCTGATAGCCAAGAATCTGTTGGACCAAACTCAGCCAAATTTGATATACAGTTTGTTCCAAAAAGATAGTCACCTAAGCGGAAGATGTTCGGCTTTCTTACAATACTTACAAACCAATGAGATTAATCGGTTCAGGTGTGAATTTGAGTTTGCAGAGCTTTGGACATTACAATACTTACAAACCAATGAGATTAATCGGTTCAGGTGCGAATTTGAGTATGCAAACGGACGACTCCATTTTGTTTGGACGACTCCATTTTTTTTCTTCTAAGCAATAGGGTTAGGTAGGCTTAATGACAGGTGTTCAATCATTTAAATACTAAACCAACCTCAAGGGAACTCTAATCCAAATAATCCTGATTAATCATATTCTAATTATGAGATGACGCTAATAGATTAATCAGGATTATTTGGTTCAATCATTTTTTCCGAAAATTGATTTTGAGCATTTATTAGGAAAGTTTCAGTTTATTATTTACAAATTAATCTAGGTTGTTATTAATTTAGGCAAAATGCAGCATTATATAGTTGTAACTAAACGAGTAATTAAGTGATAAGTTGTTAAAGCACCAAGTGAAGCACTAGCAATAACATAATGGCGACTATGGGAAGTATTTTATTTTATTGTTTTATTTGAAAATGCATTAAGATGTTTTATTTGAAAACATATGCTTCTTTCTGCTTTTGTAATAAAATTAAAAACTGTTCCAAATGATTATCATTGATATTGTTTATTATCCGTTAATTGACCAAATGATAAAAACCAAACAATATTTATTTCATTTCCATGACAACTTAATCGTTGGATTTAAAAAAGAAAATATAAAAATTGAGTGTGAGGGTCAAAATGAATTTTGTTATGTCTGTTTTGGTTTTCTACTAATTTTTTCTAATAAGAGTTTATATTTGTGTTCGATAGTCAGTTTTATAGTTTGTTCTACCATGTCTTTCTGAAAGTTCGGTATAAAGACAAAGTATAACAGAATTCAATTGTTACATATTTTTCTATTTATTTTAATAAAGATATAACTATCTTTCACTTTGTGCATTTATTGTTTTAATAAAGATATAACTATCTTTCACTTTGTATTTTTATTGTTTTTCACAATAAAGTTTTTTGATTTGAAAGGTAATTAGGGGAATTACTTTTCAAATCAAAAAACTACAGCCAAATCTCTCCTAGTGGAATAAATCTGAATTAAATTTTCTAATGATTAATTTTTAAATCAAGTCTATGATGCCACTATCTATTGAGTTAATGATTAATTAAATTTTGAATTTTTGAATTTCTGTAATTAATGTGTATTTGAGTATATTATCTGACTTGAACCAAGTCTATCTGCCTAGGTTTGCCAAGAGGGTCTGTAGCTTTGTAGATAGCCTGCCTGAGTGCACTAGTTTTGGCCTTGTTCAATAAAGTCTCCATAGTAATCATTATATAAGCTTCCCAAAGTGGAATTCTGCTGTAATCTAACTGGTAAGGTGTTGGGGCACTATCCCAAAGATTGTGGTTCGATTCCAGTGCAGTGGCAAAATTTTATTTTGGGAAAATTAATTAAAAAATTTATAGTATAATTATTAATTACTAGATGGTGCCACCTTAATTCAAAATTTAATTAACTCAATAGATGGTGGCACCATAGCCTTGATTTAAAAATTGTTAGAAAATTTAATTCAGACTTATTCCACTAGGGGAGATTTGGCTGTAGTATTTGATTTGGTTTATATATATATATATATTCCCCTAGTTAGATTCTATGATGTTTTATCTATATTATCATGATTATTGAAATCATTAAAATATTCAACTTACTGGTGTTACTGGTTAACTTATTTCTTATTCATTCACTTATTAAAATGTATCAAAATATTACATTCAGTATATACAGTACATTGTTAATGCATATAATTTAATCAGAAATTTAGCAGTTTTTTAAATTTTTTAATTTTTTATAGAAGCCAAACACTAAGCAGAAAAATATCAGAAAGATCAAATAGTTCCAAATCCTTGCTGTTATTTGCTGTGAAGAAAGGTACTGATGAAACTATATTATGGAAAGGAACTGTGAGAATAGGATGTGTTTTGGTATGTTAAATAATTATTTAATGGATTATTATTACTAAAAATAATCAGAAATTTTATGATTAAAATGTAAAATAAATGATTTGCTAAGGACAAAATTTCTAATAAAATTATTTTCTTATTATTATACAGATAATAATTCTTACAATTTTTATTTTTATATGTAAAAATGGAGATAACTCAGAAAATGAATGTGGAATATATTTTTTTTATTGTCAAATATTTTTTATGAATTCGTAGATTGATACTTGAAAGAACAAACTTTTAAAATTATTTAATATAAATATTACAGTAATTATCAAAACCCTCTTTTTAATGAATATTTATACTCTGTATACTTATAGTTTTCTCTTTGTTTTCAATCATTGAAAAGTGAATTTTTATTAAATAGGTTTGTCAGTGACGGGAGGGATAAAGCAAGTTTCATTTTTTTGGTTTAGTTTGTTTTTGGCTTATAATGGAGAGTAATTCGAGTTGAGGACATGGAAAAGCAATTCATTCCCAAGGAAAAGAGGTTATTTATTGTTTAATGTTCATCAATATTTTAAAAATGAGAGAGTCAATGAAAGGCCTTTATTTTCAGTTAAATTAATTTTAAATGAAATAAATATTTGAGTAGAAGTAAATCAATTGGTTAACTGATCTAAAAAAATAATGATTTTACTATTTAAATGCTTATAATTTAATTAATATGACTAGAATAGCATGACCAATTAATGTATGAAAATATCACATGATGCATTATAAATTAAAGTAAAGACTAATGAATTTTGATTTCCTAGTTATATTTATATGATTATAAAAAATTTGTTATATTTCTGAGCAAATTAAAATTTTCTTCTAAGCAGTTTCCATGATGACCCTGAATTCTATGAATTATCTTTTTTTCAATAGATAATTAACACTTACTAATTTTATTGTACATACTGACTGACTGACCATTCTATTTTGTTCAGAGTTATTATTAATTGCTAGTATACATCATTAAAATAGGAAGAAGTAAGTGTGATATTTCCATCTTTGTTGTTGGTTTAAAGATTGACATCATGTGTGATGATTTTTCTAGGGAGAAACTCTAAATATATAAACTATAATTTAATATAAAATAGAGATATACTCATTTCAAAGTGTAATTATAAATTATGATATGCAAAATAATTTCAAAGTAAAATTATTTTGTATACATGTTTACAAAATAGAATGTTATGGAGTATTCATTTGTAATGAATTATTGATATATGAATCACTGCCCCATATTCATAAGATGAATATTCAAGCAGAAGTTGAATTATTGCATCTTGCTAACATAAATAAAGCATGCCAATAAGATCAAAGACATCACATAAGTGTGTTTCACATAAACATTTTAAAACTTGTAATTATAATAAATTTTTGTTTATACACTAAACAAGTTAAATTATAAACTAATGAATAAGCCAAAATATTTATATATAAAGGCTGGATTGTTTTATACATGGATCAATTAAAAATTATTAAAATTTTTCATTAGATGGAATCATAAGATTTGCTAGTTCAATCATGTATTGTTGCACCTTTATCCAGCCTCACAATCCACTATATATATTCCTAATAGAGATCATTATCTTACTTATTCTATTATTAAAAATACTTGGGATTTGTGTGAATATTCATATTTAAATACATTCAAAAATATTAATTCATTTGGCACTTCAGAGATAAGATTAGAAATGTGTAGCCCAATCTTTTTAATAAATAAACATGACCCGCTACTCTGCATTTAATTAGTTAATATTAAATAGATATGTAGCAATTCCTAATATTTTTGATTAACAATTGTAAGTTCTAATCATTTAACAAATACAGGATGATTAAATAATTTAATAACAACTTGCTTACTTTTACATAATCAGTCCTATACAGCACTAAAGCAAGTAGAATATTTTTTATTGTGGCATAACGTTTTCGAACCATGCGGTTCCTCATCAGTGCCCCACATACAAAATAGAACATTAACTCTGTTAATGTTCTATTTTGTATTATATTCTATCTATAACTGAGTTAATGTTCTATTTTGTATGTGGGGCACTGATGAGGAACTGCATATGGTTTGAAAACGTTATGCCACAATAAAAAATATTCTACTTGCTTTAGTGCTGTATAGGACTGATTATTGACAGGATGATTATTTTACTGTTGATTTCAGATATCATATTTTCATTTCTGGCATCTGCATATATCTCATCGATTCCATCTCTCCAGTTTTTGCCCAGATAAGCTGATTTTTCAGTTTGTTTGCTAATTTCTGGTTGAACATGATAAAAATATAATTTTATCAGTAAAAATGAAAAATGTAATGTATAGCTATGGACTTTAGTTTTAAAACATGATGACTTAGTCTCTTACAGAAAATAATAGAATTTATATTAGACCATTTTTGGTATGTGTGCTTAATGCATTTTATATATATATATATCTACTTTATCATAATACTTTATAATTAATTCTCTTTAGAGGAAAATTACTATGCTATTTATAAGGGGGATGCACTCCTCACAATTAATTTTTGCCCCCAGTTATTTTATTGATATAATTATTATAGTAACTTTTATGTTTTTTAACTTAAACTCTGCTTCTAACACAAGAAATATTAACTACAAGCACTATATGCAATAATGAAAATTTATTTTAAAAATAAAATATTTTTGATCCATATTGAATCCTCCTCAGTTTCTAATGAAATATAGTTTAAAAATTCGAAAAGTTTGTATACATTGTTCTAGTTATTACATCACTATTTACAAAAAAGTTAAATATTTCAGAGAGTAACAAAAATAAAACTAAATTATTAATAAGAGATACCTATTAGGAATAAAATATTAAATGTGGATATATTGACAAAAATAATGATAAATTCAATATTAAAAGTTCATAACTTATGGATAATTCCATAACTCCATGTGTTGGAGAGCAACGTACTAGCTTATTCATTTATGATGTTCGCATGTAGTCGCCTTTATGCCATAACTAATGATTCCTGTAGATATGCGTGCTTGTGCTCAAAACCTGTCCTTATGATTTCTGCTTTTTCCCAATTTATATCCAGATCATATTCATAAAACCTTTTATCCAGAGATGTATTTAAACAGGCATTCATAATATCTTGCTGATGCTCGTTAATCCTTTGCAAGAGATCCATGGTGGGAGTTATGGCTGAATTAGTCTTGAGATATAAAGAGAATGCTATTCCTTCCTCACTTGTAACTAATATCTGATTATTTATTAGGTATGTAAATGATATATTTATCATTCTTACTCAAAATGGCATGAGCAATAAATTCTTGAAAAGTTAACCAGACCAGTCACTGGGCTTCTAGGTAAAAACTTCTCATTCTATCGGAGCCAAATATTCTCATTAAATCATCTTCAAGTGACAAAAAGAACTTAGAAAGTCTAGGATCACCCTGGCATCTGGAGCGGCCACGTAATTGATCATCTATTCTCCTTGAATAGATCAAAATTCATATTTCAATGCACATTTCTTAGATGTTGATATAAAGATGGAGGGTAATGGCTACACAACAGTGTTCATAGAAAGGCTGCTTATGCACCAGTTTTTATACCTCATTGGTCATCTGACCCATTCAATATAAAGTTACTGCGTTTAAGTCCCTGTTAAATAGAATGATAACACTCTGTAGTGATGATAGTCTTAAAACTATAGAATATAATAGAATAATACACCAGGCAAAGCTACATGATTATAATACATCCTTTATTTGTCATATTTATAACAACATAGAACGTCACAGAAGAAACAACAGCATCCTTTATTCGTCATATAAAGCAACATCCGTTTTAAAATTTTTTATTAGATGTGATCATAAGATTTGCTAGTTCAATCATGTATTGTTGTACCTTTATCCAGCCTCACAATCCACCATATATATTCCTAATAGAAATCATTATCTTACTTATTCTATTATTAAAAATACTTGGGATTTGTGTGAATATTCATATTTAAATACATTCAAAAATATTAATTCATTTGGCACTTTGGGCTACACATTTCTAATCTTATTTCTAATCTTTTTAATAAATAAACATGACGTTTATGAATATGATCTGGACATCGAATTTTTCAACTATATTTCAAAAATAAACACGCAACATCCTTTATTTGTCATATTTATAGCAACATAGAACATCACAGAAGAAACAAGAGTAAGAATGATAAATATATCATCTACATACCTAATAAATAATCAGATATTAGTTAAAAGTGAGGGAAGAATAGCATTCTCTTTATACCTCAAGACTAATTCAGCCATTAACCATAGTACTATAAATAACTGTGTCCCTCTGTCTGCAGAACAAACGAGTGCAATATATTTAAGATCAATAAATTATGATTATGCCCTGGAACCAATTAGAAGAACTTTAAATAATTGTAATATATGACTCCCATATGCAAGATTATATAATTAAAAATATTAAACTGTGCTTACAACCAGAAATGAAAGCCAGAGTATATATCATTCCACTGTATAATTAAGATTTACACAGACAGGAGGGAGTATATTGAGATCTCCTAAACTTAGATTAACAAAACATAAAAGAAATATAGAAAAAGCAGAATTTAAAACAACATTAGTGGAAACTTTCTACCAAAATAATGTAGAGATCTATTGGGACAGAGCAAAAGTAGTTAGAACAATAAGATTGATAGATGAAATTAAATGGGCAGAAACACTAGAAATTATGAAGTATTCTCAGAAAATGCACATAATAAATGACAATCTTCCAGAAATAATCCCAGTGTGATGGTTTTCAAATGTGCAATAATAATAATAATAATAATAATAATAATAATAATTAATAAAAACTACTTTGATTTAAAATGACTACTCACGTTCAAGCAGAGCCATAAGTAGGGTACACAGTGCCTGCGGCAAGGGTCAAATTTGCGCCTCCCCAATTTTTTCATTTAAAGATAACAATGCTGAAACTGAATTATGTCTATCAAAATGAGTTGATTTTGAATCTGCTGTAAGATATTTGTTTGAATGAGCAAATATTGATAGATTTGTACAAATCCCTTTTTATTACTTTTCTTTAGGCCTTTCCATGAATTTTCACTGAAGAGGCAGAAACCCAATGAGTCATTGTAAAACTTTTACTTTATCAATAAAAATAGCTCTCCTTCTTGACCTGGCACCTTTGTTTGGAGTACAACTTGGCCGCTCTTACCCATGAATTACCTCTTCTATAAATAAAAATGAAAGAAAAACATAATGCTATGTCTGCGAACGTTTATCGAAAAAATCATTTGCCTGGAAATAACATAAAAAATTTGCGCCCTAGTGAATGCCGTTTTCGCCATGCCTTAGTTATAGCCCTGCATTCAAACAAGATTAATTCTTGCACAAACATATTCCTCTTACCAAACACGGGACAATAATGGTTGTGCCAATTTATGTGTACACATTCTTGTCAGTCTCGCTAACCTGTGTAGACACTTTTGTGATACTTACACAAAGAATATATTCGTGTATCAATATTATTTTTAAAATATACTTTTCTTATGTTATTTTTTTAGTTTTTGTTTGTATGCAAAGAGTTTAAAAGCATCCATAGGAACTATTTTTTTTTTTTTGATTAGAAACATTAGCAAATAATTCATCCTACAAATTAATAAATTCAGATAATTTTCTGTAAATACATAAGTATTTTATCAAACTGATTGATTGCTAATAACCTATTACATCAGTATGTTACAAAATATTAGGTACCTATAGTCTGTTCAGCCTAACCTTGTGCATGACCTTGGAGGCAATCCGGCTGCCTCATCTCTACCGAAGTATCCTTCCGCGTTACTCGTCTCGTATCCGTGTTGACTTGAATATGTGAATGTCATAATACAATTTATAAGTACCAAAAGTGTAATCATAGTGTAATAGTATTTTACAATATCACAAAAAACAAATTCAATCTTGAAATATTGTACAGTACATTTGGCCTACACTTTCCAAAGTTAATGGCTCTGAAACCAGCATTTATAACTTTTAAGAATGTTCGAATTATTAGAATACTAAATAACTGAAAGCGTTTCTTATATTATTCTAAAATGTTCTTGTGTTCTTAATGTAAACAAAGCTGTATACTGAAGAGGGACCGAGAAAGGGTCCGAAAACGTTTTATATCAATAAATATCTCCTTGCTAATAGTGCTTTTAGCTTTCTCGTTTAATTATATATGCAAGTTGTATGAAATTAGTTTATTCTTCATTGTATATATTTTTTCTGCATTGTTTATCATTTCTGTTCATTATATACCTTTATATAATTTAAAGTTTTAAATTATTCTAATGATATACTCTGTATTCTATTATTGTCCTAAAAAATTGCTGAAAATGGCTTCATTAAGCCAAAAATTCTTTGGTATAATAAATATATATTTTTCACTTAAACTGGAGCTGATATTTATTCCTTAAATAAGAAAAAAGTGAAAGTAAGGATTAATATTATTTGGACCTTGGGGTAACGACTAGAAATATCTCGCAAAGGATTAACGAGCATCAACAAGATATTATGAATGTCTGTTTAAATACATCTATGGCTAAAAGGTTGTATGAATATGATCTGGACATAAATTGGGAAGAAGCAGAAATCATAAAGATGGGTTTTGAGCACAAGCATGCATATCTACAGGAATCATTAGTTATAGCAGAAAGGAGAATATATGCGAACATCATAAACAAACAAGCTAGTACGTCGTTCTCCAATGCATGGAGTTATGGAATTACCCATAAGTTATGAACTTTTAATGTTAAATTTATTGTTATTTTTGCCAATATGTCCACATTTAATAATTTATTTATAATATGTATCTCTTATTAATAATTTATTTCTATTTTTGTAACTCTCTGAAATATTTAACTTTTTCTATAAATAGTGACATCATAACTAGAACAATGTATGTAAATTTTTCAAATTTTTAAACTGTGTTCCATTAGAAACTGAGGAGGATCCAATATGGATTGAAAATGTTTCTTTTTAGAATAAATTTTCATTACTGCATATAGTTACTAGAAATATTAAATACAAGAACTTTTATATATAAAAATTAAAGAGCTTGGATAAATCTATATAATAATTTGTTTATCCTCATTAGTGTCACATACAATTTCAGACTGAAATAGCTTGAAGACTATGCAATGAAATTTTATAAATCCTTTTTAATTGAGTTTCTATGGGTTGAAATTAAAGTTTTTGACTATTAAATGCATTTTTAAAATAACCATTATAAAAAATTTTAAAATACTCCAATATCAGCATAGTTTTATAACTTATTTGACAGATGGCACGATGTTTCTGCCTGAGATGTGGGCTTTCTGATAGATTAAGTTAGATCTTATCTTTCAGACAATAATTATGTATTATGATTCACTATTTAACACTGCATTTTATAATATGTAGAAAACTCAAAATGATAAGGCAGAAAATACCATTGTAAATATAAAGAAGTTGTTAAGAAGTCTTAGTTAAGAAGGATATGTATTAAGTAACATTACACAAAAATCAATGAATTTTACAAACATTTTTCATTTTAATGTATCTGTAATTTTTTTATTAGCGATATTTGTGATGTGACAATGTTTCTTGCGTATGAAAATAAAACTGAATATTTCCTTCTAATCTGCTATTTACTACTGAATAGTTTTATCAAATGATTTTAGGGAAATTCAGTAGAGATAAGGAGTAGACCGTCAATCAGTCCAATTACAGATGTTTCCTCATCCATTCGCCTCTGTTGACAGCTCATGCCTGCAATCAAAATACCAAAATATGTTCATCCTGAAATTTTTCTATGAGATTTCTCAGTTGGTCAAGATGTTTGTCAATTTATAGTCACATGTCAAAATTAGGCAGTTGTATTGGTGAAAACATTCGGGATGGACACAATACACCAATGATCATTTCTCCAAATAACAAATAAGCACGTGTAGATTGATCATCGGTTAGACTAAAATATAGTAATAAAACAACAAAAGAAGAGTAATAAACACGAAAAATACACAAAATAACTTGCATTCAAGATAAATTCGACCCCTGAGATGGTACAATTGTAATTTTGTAAAGTCTGGTAAAAGTAGTACCAAACGCAACAGATGAATCTGTATAAGTCAACTATCACAAAAAAGAAACAGGAATCAAATCAATGATATATTCTAGATAGATTGCTATAATAATCATTATTTACTAGAGTTAACAATTCACCTCACCATGCATAATTAAATGCGCAGTCATCAGCTCCGTTGTGATAAAGATTTGTATAAAAGGATATGTATATTTCGAAAACAGTACCAATTTCACCTCTGATTCTTTTATGAAGTTTGACTTGTAGGTTGTTTCTTTCATTTGGTACTACTATTGCGTATTTTTACAATCATTGCAATTATACCAATTGTAACGTATATGAAGGGCTTTAGGTCTGCCATGTTGTCACATGATACTTTTGCATGAGAAAAAACTGAATTTTCTGTTTCTAAACTGTATGGTCATTTGCCAGTGGATAGAATTTCTAATGATGTCAAGAAAGGTTAAGCGTGCCTCAAAACAGATACACTTTCAAACAAGAGTGAAAAACAAGGCTGATCAGAGGAAGGGGGTGATAGGGTAAAATTCCCTAGGCCCAGAATTCACTGGGGCATGAACATCATCCCACAATTTGTTTTTTTGCATGCTAATTAACTGTAGAAAGGGTAAAAATTCCAAAACGGGGTAATAAATTGTTCAACCTTATAATTTGAAAATTACTTATAAATTTTTCCCCCGGGGTTTGTCAATGGTCCTGGTGAAAAGCTTTAGCCTAAGTGGAATATTTAATTAAATTCAATATAAACTTCTGAACTTATTCCTAATTAATTGGATAAAAAAATTCAGAATATTTCTAATGTTTCTAAAAAATAAGGTATCAGCAGAATGATTATCCAACAGCACTAAATTCGTCGTTGAGCAAATGATTGGGTGAAGATCCTCAATGGAGGAGACCAATCAATATATAAAGTTTTCAAACTTGCTTTAACTCCCAGTATGACTCTGAGGTCAAGTGATCGTGATTCTGCATTTGAAGGATGAAGAACTTCTCAGTGAAATCGGCATATGAAATCACAATAATTAAGATTTAAGACGAATATTTGAATTCAATTGGAGTTTATCTTGAAAAATGTGTTTTCTCATTGTCAATTATATATTGCAGCATCACCAGCAAGTGCTTCAGATAATTTGTAATTTCTTCTTTCCAGTTATCCCAAAAATTCTGTAATTAATTTTTATAAAGAAGTATGTTCTTAATTAATAAGACAAACTTTGTTAATAATAATGAAATTTTTGCCTAATAATTAGATTAAATTTTGAAATCATTAAATTGTAAAATCATTCATTGATAACCAACATATTCTTTTATTGCTGGCATAGCTGCAATGGGCTTACTAGTTTTATATAATTTAATAAACTATCTGATTTTTCTTACTAAATCTAAACAATTAATTTACTAAAATAAAAATATTAATATATTGATATTTCTATTTTTAGGTGGATACTCAGACTGGAAAATTAAAATCTCATAGAGTTATCAATTTAAAACAATTTTTAAAAGTGCATAAAGCATTAACTGCTTACATTGGAGTAAGATCTTCAAATGATATCGAATCTGCTATTGAAGCTGCTATTGAAGGAGAAGAAACAATTGCTACTTTGTCACCTTCTATAATCCTTGAAGGGTAATATAAATAAAATATTTTACAAACTTTAGACTAAAATACTAGAATTTAAGATTGTAGAATTTGTATGTTTGTTTTATTGCTTTTTTCATCATAAAAACAGTTGAAAATAATCAGAAAATTAAGCAAAAATAAAAAAAATATTGATTCTAATTTTTATTATAGATTTTTATGCAAATTATTGTTGCTATATAAAACTTGCTTTGCCACTAATAAAAATATATGCCACTCCATGATTTTAATATTTAATTTATAAGTAAAATACACTAACTTTGAAAATAAAGATAAAAATTACTTTGGACAGCAGTATTTTTTACAATGTTATTCAAAATATTTTAAATCTTTCATGTAAAATTATTGTTTAATGGATCAAAAGAATATCAATTTATAATAATTAATGCCATAATTTCATTAATTTCTGGCATAATTTACTTGAAAGAGAAATAATATATACTGTGTTGAAATAAATACAGTCATCCCTCAAGTTATATTGCAATACTGATGACATTTTGAGACAATACAAGTCAAGACAGATATTTCCATAAATGCAATGTTAAAATAGTGATTGGTTCCAAACAATAAATTTTTACCAAGAACAGATACAAACTATGTTTTTCTTGGTAAAAATTTATTGTTTTGATTCTTGGTTTTCTTGAAAAGGTTATAGAAATATGAAACTTGACAAAAACTAAATGAAAATTTGAAAAAAGAGGCATTTTTTTTATTTTGAATGGTTGTTAAGTTATTTGCAATATCTCCAATATCCTACATTATAAATGCACAACCTTTTGAAGATGGATTGAGGAAACTATCAACTGAAATCTGACAAGGCAGATTTTTCCTCTCAAGATCTCATAACAAGCAACATTTTCTTTAATACGTGTCTAATTATTACTGCTCTCTAATCATTCAAAATGATGCCTTTTAAAAATTTTGAATTCCAACTTTAATGACTCCAGGCCTTTCTCCCATCTTTGAAATCATCAAAGTTTTCTCCTCAGAATCAGATTCCTCAGCATCTTCAAAAATCCTTTTGTTAAAAAATTTTAACAAGATTGGTGAGTTTGAGATTCTGATCATAGAAGTTTAGCAATTTTAAAGTTTATCTATATTTATCTCAGCTGCATTAAGTGCTTTTTATTTCTATTTGCTAAATAGACCAGAATATTTAATTAACAAATAAAACATAGAAATGAAAAAATATATTTTTAACAGAAAATCAAATGCATTTTGAGAGGACTCCTTTAATAGTTCTCTATACAAAAAGTCAGAATGTAATTTTTTTTTTAAAATGTTAAACACAAGTTTGTAATAATTTTTTTACAGTTATATAAAAAATGGTTCTTGTATAAGCAATGTCAGATTGCAAAGTCGCTATTTCTTACGAATATCAATATTATTATTTGCAAACTAAACCTAATGGTTCTAACAACTTTGCAAATCCAGAGTTCAGCCTGAGCTCAGGTCTAACTATTTTCTAAACTAAATGTGATTAAATTCAAAACAAGCTATCAAAACTTAACGTCTAACGGACGAAATCAAAACAACCTGAACTTACAACTAGAAGTAACGATTTAGTGTTAGAACTAGAACAAACAATGATATTTAGACTTACATACTAATAAATTGAATAAATTCTCAAAACAAGTTAAATAACAAAAATAAAAATTTATACAAAAAACGATGTTAGAACTTACCCTAATAAATTGAAGAGAATACAAAAAAGTTAGATAATTAGAAAATATAAATTTATTAGACTCAAAAAAACTTACGAAAGGTTAATAAATGCTTTATTGAAACTATAATAAAGCAACAATCAATTAATCAACAAAACTTATTTAATCCAAATCTAATATCAAAATTCAAGTTATTCACAAGAAACAAACCTTAAATACTATTTAATTCTACTACCTCCACCACCGATACAAACTTCAAGCAATCGTCAATCTTTACAAGAAACTCCAATGTCACTCAGCCAACCTTACGTCAATATAACACCTCACTGTGTTGTAGGTTGCTTCCATTTTCATACTGAATGACTTACAATTTAATTATCGCACTTCGCTCATTTGCATAAGTTCGCGTAACAATATCAAATTTATTAGCTTAGAGAGTATTCAATTCATGTCATCATCTTTACAATTTAATTATATACCAAACAAAACATCGATACAAGATCATTCTTATATTCTTATATCAGATCAATGGTAGAATTTATTCAGATGCGATGACATCACTAGCCGGGAAAGCTCTTTCGGAGGACAGTTTCAGATTCCATTACACGTGATTGCTAACTACTACGACGGAGAATGTGGAAGTAAGTCAACTCTTAAACTAAAATATTAGATTGATGCATAATTCTGTAGCATTCTGATTTGGCCTGGCAACACTGCATTGCTGTTCATTTGTTTACCGTTTTTACATTGTCACTGTTTACTTTGGAGTGTTGTCTTGTGGAATACGAGCTGTCAGCGAGATTGTTACAAACAATTATTATTTCTTCGCTGTTGAAGATGGAGTGTCAGGTCGAGAAAAACGAACATTTCCGACATATTCTGCTGTACGAGTTTAAACAAGGTTCAAGTGCAGTAAATGCGGCTAGGAACATCTATGAAGTGTACGGAACTTGGACTGATGACTTCCTAAACTCAAAATCAACAGATTTCTACAGACGGGGGATCCAAAAACTCCCCCAACGTTGGCAGGAAGTTATTGACAATGACAGAGATTACATTGTTGAATAGTTGCTTGCTTGATTTGGTCAAATTTTTAACTGAATTCATAAATAAAACACTAAACAAACAAACTTAACAAACCTATATTTAAAACGCTACGGAATTATGCATCAACCTAATATAATACATTAGATAATATTGAAAATAACAATAAATAATAAAAGAGCATAACAGAGTTAACTTCACAAGATCTCTTGAAAATTTACGTCAATTTAGCTTACATTTTCTGTAAATGTAGTAATTACAACTATTTATTTTATAAATTAATTATAAAATTAATATTAAAATCTGATGTTTTTATTATAAAAAATATTATATCAAGTTATAACATCATGCTAAATTATTCAGGGAAGGATCAAAATATTGAGAGGTGAGACAAACCTTAAAAGGAGGGGGGAAAAACTTACAATAAAATATGATAATGAAAGAGTGAAGTAATGCAGCAGTATTTGTACTTATTGGTGCAGCAATTTTGGTTTTAATTTGGCCTATATTATTGTTTTAACCTGAATGGGAACAGGAAAATTGATAGTAAGAGGCGTAACTGTATAATTTTTAATGCCTACAAAAAGATTCTTTTAGGTAATGTTGATTAATATGCAATTATTAAATTCATTGTGTGTTCTGTATTGATGATTTCTGTGTTCTTCTTAAATTATCGGATATAATTATTTTTCCCCTATGTAAGACTGATATGCCATTCTTGTTTAGGTTACAATTGTTTTGGTTGATGGTAATATATGCTAATAGGGGAGAAATTATTGTTTCTGATGATTGCTTTGTGTCATTCTTTGAAAAATCATCTTGTTTCACCTATATAGTGAACTAATTGGTTAACCACAGGTGTATCAAAAATAGCATCTTATTAGAATATATTTACTTTATATATACAGTAGATGTGTTCTTCAAAAACCATGCAAAAAAAATATGTTTCCTATAATAAAATGGAGGATATGTTCCATGCTATCCAAAACCATGTAAGATGAAATAAAGAACTATAGTTAATTTGAAAAACTATGTAAAAAAGTAATGAAAACTTAACTAAATTCTGAGATATGTATATACAAATATATCTACATACAATACATATATTTAACAGTAAAATCAAATTCATATATATTTCAATTATTAACTAAAATAAAATTAGTAACACACACATATAGCCACTTAATAATAAGTGCATATGTTTACTGTCTTCACTAGAAAGCTCTAACCAAAAGAAAATCTTATGTCAAATACATTTTCATGAAGTGAATGGGTTCAAGAATAATGATTTTGAAACTATGTTAGAGGAAATAAACTGTGTAAAAAGAGAGAGGCAGTTTTTTGGACCCTGCTATTTCAAAACAGTATAAAAAAAAGAGTTGAATGTATGTTTAAATAAAATTATAAATTCTTACTGTTTAATATTTATTTATTTATTTTTTAGCATTATATTCATATTAAAACAATATTTTTATTTTATATTTACAAAAATATTCAGATATTATCTCTCATTTTTTAGGTATCAGAAATAAGAAAAAATTTAAATATAATAAAAAAAGAGTCTATATCAATCAGTAACCTTCTTACTCTTATTTTCATTCTCTTTATATATAGATATTCTATTTATGATGGGGTTATATTTTAAACATCGTAAGTAGATCAAAAAAATCTTAAGTAAAAATGATTGACAATGGTAATATTTTTAATAGTAATAGTAGACATACAAGGAATTTGCAAAGCACTTTAAGCAGGAACAAATACAGCATTTATTATTAGTTAATCACTACATATACTAACAATAAAATATGCAGTAATGAAAGACTAGATCATCTAAAAATCATTCAGAATTGAACCAGGTCTCAAAGGTGTAAAATTGTCTATAATTGAACCCAGACATCCAAAGTAATAAGCGATTACTTTACTAGGTGACTATCAACAAACTGTAAATTTAAAAAGAAACATGAAAAAATATTTCTAACCAATATATTATGAAAACAGCCAACTTTAAAATATTGTATGGGCAAATGCAAGGTCACTGTGGCACTGTGTCATAAGTCAAATGATCATAAGGGGAGAATCTGTATTATATTTTAATATATAGAACTATTTTCATTTATATTGTTTATAAATTATAATTTTATTAAAATATTGCTTCAATTGTTATAATAAATTACAAAAATTAAAGCACTTACAAAAAATTTTTAAAAGTGTGCAATTTATTACCATCTGCATTTACAGAAAGTAATGATTTTGTTAAACTTTTGTTAGTAGCACATATTGTACTTAATGATGGCTAAAGATAAGCTGAAAATCTTTGCATTGACCATGAATTATTTTTATCTATTGGAAAATATTGATAAATAATAGTGATTATTCTATTTATAAAAAAATTTAAATAAAATACAGAAAGTTCCTAACTTTATGAGTAAGTCATTCCTGAAGTTGATTTGCAAAGAAAGAACACTTAAGCAAAGAGTCAATTTCCCCATAAATATAATGTTAAAACCAGGAGTTCTGTTATCAACAATGAAATATGACCAAAATAAAATTAAATAAATGTCAGCAAAATCAATACATGATTAAAGAATGATTTTTTTTAATTCCTGCATTAAAGTGCTTTGTATTTTCATTTATTTATCAAAAATAAATGAAAGTATAGCTTTTAAAATCAAGAAAATTTATAATAAATTATTTATGGCATACAAATATTAAGGAATGTTTATTCTTTGTCATCATCATCAACAAATGATTAGATAAGCTTTTATACAATAAATAATACCTTAGGAATAATTTGGGAATGAAAATTATTTTCATATTTGCCATTGACAACAATGGCAGCTAGAGTATGCACTACTTCCACTTCTTGATCAGTCATTTTGATTTTTCTGATTTTGTAGCAGATGATAGACTTTCTGCTATAAAATCAGAAAAATCATAGTTGTACTGTATTATATTATATAACTATATACATGATCTTAAATGTCTTTTTATGAATGTTTAGCATTTATTTATTGCAATCAATGTTCATATTTTGAATTTTTTTTATATTTCATATTTGAAAAAACTCAAATTAGGAACTTTCTGTATTATATTTAATTTTTTGTTATTGTATAAGAGTTTAGACTTTACTATTTAAATTTTAAAAAGATAATTGATTTCTTAAAAACTATTTGATCTAAATTTGTTATAATGTTAAAAAGTTTAGGAGAAGCAAAGAATAGAGATTTTCTGATAAAGTTTATGAAAAATATTTCTTTACCTTGACAAAGAAGATGCAAAGTGCATATCTAAAACTTTTAGTCCACAATCAGGAACTTTTGAAGAAAACCATTCCACTGAAAATTCTAATCAAAATAATTTTAATAAAATTAATTTATCTAGTTTACATATAAAATTACATATTATATTTAGTTTTACATAAAACTAAATGTAAACTAACTAAAAATGTAACTAAATGTGTACATATAAGAATTTTAAAGCCATCCTGTTACACTCACAAAAAAGTTTGTTGTGTGCTTTTTTGTGTACGTATAAATTTTTATAAATGTATTTATTAAAATACTATATTAAAAAAATTATAACTGATCACTTTAATATTAACTGAGTCTACTTTAAGACAATGAATATTATGCATAACATTTATATTAAATTAATCTTGGGTATGCTATCATTTAAGCCATTAATTATTAAATCAAAAAAAAATGAAATTTAAAATAATTAATGCCATTTATTACTCTTCTAAAAATGCATTCAACTTTCAACATAAAATATAAATCATTTAGGATGACAAACTGTAATTATGAGTTGAATTTAAAAACTAAAAAGAGGAGGAGAGAGAGAAAGAGTAGTGATTATAAAATACTCTCAGACTGACTATACAAGTATGCCCTGCTATAATCTATAATGTACTTATTGGGACTGGAAAACCTATATGTTAAAGGAAAATATATTTGACAAATATGGAAATTACATTATAAAAGATTTAGACAGTTCCACACAAAATGTTGATCATCTAACAAGGGGAGGTTCAGACATTCGGGTCACTGAATTTTTTGGAATTATGCATACTTGTAATAGTCTCCTAGGACAATATAGTGTGCGAGCAATAAAGTGCACAACTTAAGCATTGTCGAGAAAATTTCATGAGAAGTTTTGTATTAAAGCTCATATATTCTAAAATTTAATTATGTTTCGAATGTCCTGGTAGTGCAGTGGTTGAAGACTGGCTTTTATAACTGCGTGATTGCTGGTTCAATTTTCAGCTTTGACAATTTTATTTATTATTATTATTTTTCTCTTATATTTTTGTCAACAGATGGCGCCACTTTTTATTCTGTAAAAATATTAACTTTCTGATTGCAATATTAGTGTGGAGCATTTGAAAATTACTTCTCTCGGCAATTGTAACAAATAAAAACTATTCTGAATGACTTTCATCTAATAATCATTGAATGTAAAAAAAATCAAATAATGCTTATCAAAATCAGATCCATGAGGTTGAAGTTGATTCACAATTAACGATTGGTATAGGCCAGTTAAGAAGCCGAAGATGTATGATTTAATTTTATTTGAAACAAAAATAAAATTAGTGAATGTAGCTAAAAATCATCTCACTTGGAGTCTGTGCACTAACCAGAAAAAATATTCTCATAAATTATTAAAGAAAGATGATTTGAAGAGATGAGAAAAAACATCAAAATTGGAGGAACATTTGCCAATAAATATACCATTATCAATAATTACTATTATAAGTTAGTATTAATAGTTAATTATTACGTTAATATTCTTATAGAATGGAAAGTGGCATCATCTGTTGACAAAATATATATATATATATATAAACCATTATTGATATAAGCATACATAAAATATTTAAAACAAATAAAAAAATATAAATAACTATTCCAACAACACTTAAAAATAACTATATTTATAAAAATAATATGAGAAAAAAATAATAATAACAAAAAAAATAAATAAAAAATCTGTTGACAAAAAAAATTAAAAATATATACATCTAAAAACAGTTTGTTATGATTCTATTGTAGAATCCTTTTAAATTTACAAAAACATTCTTTTAAACTATTAAAAGCATGAAGTTTATATTACTGGGGAAATATACTGAGAACATATTTTATAAACAACACATCTAACAAAATTTAATAAAACCAAAATTAAACAGTTTATTAAAGTTCCATTCTTCCACCTAAAGTTTCAGGCTAGTCACGCACATGCTATCTCCTTAGGGCTAGAATAGAATCATAACAAACTGTGTTTTTAGATTTTAGAACATCTTTTGTTCTAGACTGTTAAAAAAGTTAGAGTTGAGAATGGCTATATTCTAGCCAAAAATATTGAAGTAAAAATTTTAGTTAATAAATAGTTTTTTGGACTGCTAATTAGTGCTGTGATTAAGTGTTTGATTAATTGGATACTTAAAAAAAGCAGTATAGATTCTTATAATGATTTATTTTAAAATGTTTTTGTATAAATATTTTGCATTATTATCTAAAAAATAAAAAATACACTAATTGAAGCAAACTAGGAGAATATCTACAAAAGCAAATATCCAAAGCAAAATTAACTCTAGCATAATAATTTTGAATTTTTAACTGCAATTTTTAATAATTACATTTAAATCAAGGCTATGATGTCATCATCTGATCTGTTAGATTAATAATAAATTAAATTTTGGGCTAAGATAGTGCCATCCTTCCAAAAATTATTAACTCTCTATCCTCATTGTAGAGGGGGTAACAAGTTGTAAGCTTTAGCTGATCATTTCCCCTGGCTAAAGGAACTCTGATTCTACCCAAACTAAGGTGTAAGGCATTGTATTGAGAACTGAAGGGAACTTGGGTAGTAAAAGATGCAATGTTTTGAATGACCCATTTAAGGAACTAGCAAAACCTTGTGCTTCATCAGAAGCTGCTTATTGTAATTGCAGATATTGTTATCAAGCATTTAATGTTATCAAAATTTACAGTCCTGAATCATCCATAATAAAATGCATTATGAAAACTCCACTTATAATAACCAGAATTTCGGTTATTGTCATCAGAATTGATACACTGCTATTTAAAATATCTTATTTAAAAATAAAAAAATAAACAATATTATTTGTTAATCATTCATTTATTGTTTCGTTTTCACCAAAATTTAGGCAAAAAACGAGAAAATCTGAAAATAAACACTTATCCTCCTTTAAAATAATGAGGATTCGACTAAAATGGAAAAATCTGATTTATGTATGTTTTTTAATTAATAATATTAGAAAAATTAAGTTTTTGATTTAATAAATTCATACAGACAAATATGACTGCTTTTCAAACCTTTGTGGCACCTTTAGTGGTTTCACCACAGGTCTTGCCCTTACAAATGGCACAGTCTTATTGTTTGCAGATCTGGTGATTTTTAATGTTTTTTTGATGACAAAATATATAGTTTAAAATTCCCCTTATTAAAAAAAAATTAAAAATTATTTTTGATATAAGAATTTTCTTACTATTGATCTAGTTCTTTGTGAAAAAAAATTAAAAATTATTTTTGATATAAGAATTTTCTTACTATTGCTCTAGTACTTTGTGATTTTCCATAAACTGAAATTGGAAACATTAAGTATAAATCATTTAACTTTTTCACTTAATTAATTACATAATATATAGTATAAAGTTCAACAAGTGTTTGTCGATCCATTATAGAGCTTTTTATTATTATTTTTTCAGGATTCCCAATGAAAACATTGAATCGAGGTTACACTATATATAACAGCATAAGTACAGTATGTATTGTAGAATAAGAAGAAATCGAAAATTGTACTTTTTTAACATGCACTGCTTAATGTTATCAATTGGTTATTGTTATCAAAATAGATTCGGTCCCAAAGTGATTCTAAGAAGCGACTTCTACTGTATTTAGGATTGGAAATTTTTTAAATCACAGATTTCCATTAATAATAAAATACAGTATAGGACTGCATTTATCTTTTCAACTTTTATTATATCAAACATTCACATTGATTAATACTGACTAGATTTTTGAAAATTAAACAAAAACTCATCTAGCAGAAAAATGATTCACTCATTGTTTTGGTAAAAAGAATTATCTGCATATCCTCTAATGGCATAAGTTGAAAGATTAAAAAATTATAAACTGATTTTTTTCTAAAATCTATAATGCTTTACGCAAATAATAATATAAAAAATAGTATTTGGGGTACAAAAAAATCTGCTTTTACTTCGTATTTCTGTAGATGTTTCACTCACTGTAGCAACGATTCCCTCCATAAAGCTGAACTAAACAGGATTTTTACCATCGGTCGTAAACACGGCTATAGCGACAAATCCATGCAAGGTTTATATTGTAAACTGAAAGCTGACTTCATGAGCCAGATAGCTCCCCGGGTCAATCCTGCTCGCACTCCTGTAATGAACCTGACTTGGAGACGGTATGCCGCCTCCAGATCTCTTACAGGTTCCACTCAAGCAAGGTTATTAAATCTTCCTTTAAGTCAACTAATAAGATCTACACTTTTAAGATCATTTTCAATCCACTGCGAAACGACAAGTCTAAAAGATCTGAAGATTATAGGTCGGGCGTCTACAGCATCCCTCTCCTGAATTTTGATAACCAATCTGAAATCTATATCGGAGCTGCAGCTAGAAATTTTAAGGAGAGGCTTTTAGAGCATAAAGACAATATAACTAAAGGTGTCCTCAGCACCACTTTGGCACAAAGAGCTTATGAAAAGGACACACAAGTCCTCTGGAATGATGTTCATGTTATAAGGAACGTGCATGACCGCAAGACATTGCCTGTGATGGAGAAGATTGAGATTTTAAGGAACAGCAAGACTAGTAATGTTATTAATATCCAGCAAGCGGACGGACTGCGTAAAGCATGGAGATATGCTTTACGCAATAATTTCTAATAATTTTTATTTGCCTTCCCTTTTATCTACGTGTATTTTTAGTACTCCTGCCCTATTTACGAACTATTTTCAATCTCATGTCATGTATAATTATGCGATTTATGTTTAAATTTGAATTTATTCTCATGTTCTATTTTGAAATGTTAATTTTAAATTTTAGAAAATTCCTATGTTCTATTCTAATTCATTCTATTCTGTTATATATAACTGATGATGTATCATCAATACCGAAAGTGTTTTTGTCTTATTAAAATGTGTTATTTGCCACTGCTTATTGTGCTGTATTCAGACTTTGTTATTAAAGGTGAAGCAATTTTAGTGATTTCTCTTTTTATTTCTAAAATCTTTTAAGACATTATGTTTATTTTAACTAAAAAATATCTAATTGAATTTTTCTAAAGCAAATCATGTGAACAAGTATGGGAAAGTACTGTTTACAATATAAGAAATATTTAAAATTTTTATATTATTACAAGTAAAAAAAAAGTTAATGTGCTAATTTTATAAGTAACATATTGCAAATTAGCATTTATAGTATAATTCAAATACAATATAAGTTACTTAAGTTCATATAACAGTCTAATGTTTTTCTTTCAAGTGAAAAGAAAAACATTAGACTTCTTTTTTCTTCATACCATTGATTCCTATGGAAAACTGATTTCTAACTTACGTGAAGTTTTTCTAAATTAATTAACAATATAAGTCAGGGATCAACTGTACATATATATGTGGTCTGTAAGCATTTTATATACAGTACAACATTTCAATTATTAATTGTATTTTACTTTGTAATAATCAAAATACGAAAAAGGTAATTACCTGTTAATGATAAAGATGGACACTCAGTTGTAGGTAATTTACTATAGTACAGAGTTTTCTGTAATCTTTGCCGAAATTGATCATGATCTTTAAATATCTAAATGAAAATCTTAAATTAATACAGATGCAATAACAAATTATTATAAACTATAATAAAGTAATAAATAAAATAATAAAAAATCTGGCACTGAAAAGATTAAAATATTCTTTTTAATCTTTTCAGTGCCAGACATTTCAATTTCCACCTATAATCATATATCAGCAATTAATTAAAATTAAGCTTAATAAATGTGCAAAAAACTGAAATAATTATATTTAGCTTAATTTTTATTGAAAACTTTTGAAATTTTCAAAATTCATTGAATTTTTGCTCTCTTCCTAACAATGTAAGCAGTTTTTTAAAATTTTATTTTTTCACAATTTTTCATTCTGTATATGAAATCCATAAAAAAAACTATTTTTTCATATGAAATTTTAGCCATCCAACGAAATAATTGATATTTTTAGATAGCCATATCTCTCTGAACAAAATCAGCCATGAAGAAATCAGTCAAAATTTTCAGAAATTATTTATAAAAACACAAGCTATTTAATTTTTATTGAATGAAACTACATCATATAATTATTAAAAAAAATTACATAAATTCAATAAAATATTGTTATTTTTTATTAGTATTTTATTTTTATTAATTTGCTCTTACTTCATTAGTACAATTTTTAGCAGTACTTTTATAATTTTTTTAATTTATATAAAAAAAAAAGAATCCTAACATATATGAAAATGGCCTCATTTCATAAAGAGCTGTAACAGTTGCTCTAATTGGGCTATAGATGGTTTGTTGTAGCAATCCATCAAATACCACATGCTATGGGGTAAAATAGGCTTGGATGCAATTTCTTGGAATGATGTGTAAACAAATAAAAGTGCCAACCCATTTAAAATTGTTTTTGCAATTTTCTCCTAAATTTCAATGAAAATGAAACAAAAAAATAATTAAGATATACTTTTGTTTATTTTACCATAATTAACCAATATTTTCCTATTATTTACAATAATTTTTTCAGTTTTCAGCATTTTATAGCTCACTGTATGAAAAATTCAATTTTTACTTAAAATTTCAAAAATATCATTTATCTCATCTGATACTGGAATAGCCTTGATATATTAGATTACAAAACTGACAAGATGGGATAAAAAAATCCAAACTCTACTGAGTGATTCCACTGAAAAAACCTTTATAAAAATATAATTTAAAAAAATATTTCAGCAAGTGAAAAAATGTAAGAACCATCATCAAAAGTAGATATTTTCATGTAATCAACGTGAAAAAAAACAATTCACAATAACTGGATTAATAAAATCAGTAAATTTTTTTTAACTCTTCTTAACTATAATATTTAAGACATTATATGTTATTATATAATTAATAAATATAAATAATAAATAAGAATAAATATTTATAATAAATAATAAGAATAGAAAATAAAAATAAAAATTAGATAAAATAAAAATATAAATAAAATAATGTAATGAATATAAAATTTTTCTTTATAGCAAAGTTTGTCATTGATTTTCATTCACTCAGATCCAAGGGAGAGGTACAGCTTCCAGTGTCATTTCATTTATAATGTATGCTTTATTTTTCCAGTTATATATTTCAGACTTCTGCAAGTTTCAACTCCTCAGCTTTTTTCACATGATTAATAGTGTGCGCTTGTCCTCAGTCTATGGAAAGATATTTCTCATAAAATCTTTGTGCAAGCATGGTACTCGAGTTTCCACTGGCTATGTTTATGCTCAAGAAGTCATTTCAAATTTTTCATACTTCTGATGTAAATTTTGCTTCTTGAATTATTGTTTCTTGCTGGAATAATGCATACTCTGGAGGATGTATTGTAGTGCTGTTTAGATTTATCATTCTGTAGTCTATTGTTTATTGTTTTTTTGTTGTGTGTATGAGAATTCTATATTTAGCCTTTTTTTTTCATTTTTAAGTTCTGACTTTATGTGATATAATGAAGGATCATATTCTATTGGTTTACTGTAAATCAGCACTCTTGTTGGATGAGACTGATTTAACAGTTGTATGGGTATGGGTGTGCAATCCAATAATGAAACAGAAGAAAAAAGCATAATATTTAAATGAAGTCAAGAAACATAATAATGATATGAAAGAAGCAAAGGAATGTTTTATTAATGCAGATGTCATGTGCATTAGAGAAGACAAGTCAAGAAAATTAGTAATTTTAACAACAGCCACATACAACATCATGCTATAAGAATTTATCATCTCTGAACTCTTCATCTAGATACAGATCCAACCCCAGCACTTGACTGTAAGGTTAAAAAATTGTTTAATACTGATGGATTCTGAACTGACTGGAGATTTGAACAAATAAATAACCCTAGATGTCACCCCTACTTGGACATTAATGGCTGATTGTTTAAAAGCATTCTAGACCTCGGCTGGAACCACAGTTTTATAAAATCTGCATTGCATAAATGAAGTGTCTTAACAGATGCAGATTAGAAAACTGGTTACTAAAGTATACTTCTAGACCAGTCACTAGCCAGGTTTAGAATCTATGCCGTGTCTTCTTGCACATGCATTAAATTTTCATAGTTTGTAGAATCCTCCATATTTGTTTCAATTATTATCAGGTTATTATTGAGTGAAGTATATTTTAAAGAATAAATTAAATGTTTTAAGTGTAACTTAAAACATTTAATTTATTCTTTAAAATATATTATGCCACAAGAGAACCACAACCAGAATACTTAAGAAACGAATAGATGAGCATAAAAGGGGATATTGCCCATGCAAAACTGACGACATCTCTTGCAGTGGAGGCTTTCTCTAAAGACATCAAAATATCATGGGACCAAGAGAGAATAATAAAACATACTACCACACATACAACCTAGTATCATGGAGTTATTGCAGATTGTTAAAAGAAAAGAGTCTGAGAACTTAATAAATGATAGAACACCTTGGAACTGCCCCAAGCCTGGAGGTACACCATAGAAAGGATGAAAGATAAGTATAAGAATAAGAACAGAGAATTAATAGGAGAATGTTTGGTTTCCGTACCCACCCCTCCATAAACTTTATTATTATATAGGAGCGCATTTATGTGTAACCTTAATTAATTTTATTTTTATTTTTAATTTTGTTTTTTCATAATTTATATTTTATTGGTTCATCTAAGTTATTTTTAAAAAACTAATTGTACGCGTTCTTTTGACAACTTTGGTTGCCATAGCATAATTTATTTTTTTAAATTCTACTGTATTTTATTCTGATTCGAATCTGGTGTAAATAGAATTACTTGAAAATGGTGTCAAAGCCGAAAACGTTCATAGCTTGTATTAAATAAAAGTGTTTTCTCTTATTGCTGAAAGTGCTAGTCTTGTAATTATAAGTTAAAAAAATTATTATTATACTTTTGCGAAACCCATGCGAGTGATGGTCATGGTGACAATCTAAGAGCGGAAGGATATGAATGTTATGTACTATGTCCCATAGGTGATGTCATTCTCAACTACAAGTGGGACAGAGTATAGAAGATGAAATCCAACCAGAATTAGAGATATATGCTATATTATAGCTTATGAATCGTGTTTTCTCTAACAGAAATACTCCTCCTGGCCAATGCTTCTACAATTGGGACACTAATGGTTTGCATAAGCAGACCAATGTCCCAATTGGAGGAGCAATGGCAAAGTAATGGCAGAATTTGTAATACAATATAAAGATAATGTATATATATTTATAGCATCAATCAAGGTCAGTATGAAAAAAGCTGATGACGACTTTGTGAAGTCAAAACTCAAAAGTACTTCTTTAATAAATTAGTATTTATCCACTTTGGAATTAGAGCTTATTTTTACATATACAGACAATTTAAAGTATGGTCATCCAGGAATTCATTACAAACACAAAGTATTATGCCTATTATGTTGATAATCTGTTCCTAATAATAAATAAAGATATACAACCTAATATAATCATAAATGCTTTCTCAGATAATTCTTTAGGACTGACTTTAAATCTGGACCAATAATCAAATTCTAATGTCCACTTCCTGGATATATCTATAGAGAAAATAAATGGAACATTTAACCTAATTGTATACTGTAAACCAACATAAACAACATTAATGATCCCATCTTGGTCTGAAGACCCTTTCAAATACAAAATGATAACAATAAAAACATTTCTCTGCCACATAGACATATTGTACAATGCAAGAAGCAAAAACTAATGAATTAAATTTTATTATTGAACATACAATCAAAAAATGGGTATGCCTTTTTATGATTAAGCCTTATAAACATTTATTATAATCATTAACACACTATGAAGCAGTCCTAAAAGTTTTAAAAGTATGTTCTCTGTTCTAGAACACATAACTGTTATTTGTTGTTCTTATAAATTTAGAATGTAATTTTGTGGGTTGAGGATGGCAAAAAATTGCTGAAAACGTTACTCAGAATAAAATCTTTTAAAACTTTTTAGGACTGCTTTGTAGTGCTTTAGTGTGTTAATGATTATTTGCCGATAAGAGCAATTTCACAAGAGGTTTTTCATTTATTATAAAATATAATGACCAATATCAATAATAAACAACACGTTTTAAACAATCATATTAAAAAAATTAATTTTGATATTTTTCATTAGAATGAATTTTTTAATAAATTGGGTTTGTTATAAAAATTCATAAAATTCTATATGTCATGTTGAAGTTGCATTTGGTATAATATATGCTTCTAATGTTTCGACTTTTAAATGGGTTTTCTCAGTGGTTCACATATTATTCACTAATGAAAATACTCGTTCAGTGGGGACATTAGATCCAGGAAGACAGAAGCAAAATTGACAACTTTTAAAGTGTTTTTAAATGATATGTGATACATGAATGAGATGTGTCTGAAATATTTAAAAGTGGACCATCTGTTGCACACTAGTATTCAATTCACAAAATAAAGGACAAAAGAGTCATTTTAGAAAAAATAAATCTAAAGGACAGAGCAGTGAAATAAAGGACATAAGGTCACCATAACCATGAACAATATATAAAGAAGCAAAATTTCAATCTCATGCTTTGACTCGAAGCCTACAGCTTCTCTTGTGCTCGTTAATCTTAGCTACTTGTGCTAGGCACTCTAAACAAAGGTATATGTAGCATCAATTAAGGTTGGTATATGAAAGTTGTAAAATTAAAGGCCAGCACTAGAAAATCATCATCTTCCTTTGCACCCCAAAACAGCCAAACGACGTGGCTCACAAAGAGATCATAAGGTATAGCCAGGGCCGGATTTACCTATTGGCCGACTAGGCTGCGTCCTAGGGCCCCCAAAACTATCAATCAGTTTTCAACTTTTATAAACTTTTAATAAGAAAAAAATCGGTTTTTATTAAAGTGCTAGATAGAAAGTAAAATTTTAAAGGTTCCTTATAAGTTATAAGGAGTCTTTAAAATTAGACGTAGCTGATTTGAATTTTTAGGGGCCCCAAAACCTTGCTCATCCTAGGGCCCCCAAAAATGCAAATCGGACTCTGGGTATACCGATCATTATTTCACAACTATCGCTGTTTAAGGTTGATCTTTGACTTCGAGTTTCTTAGGGAAATTTTCGTGGTTTGGCCCCCTTCGATCGATACCAATTTTGCTTTGTTTTACGACATTGCAATGTTACCCTTCAGTGCTTTAAAATAAGTACTATATTTTATATCAATAACAGTAATTAAACACGAAATAGTACCTATGAACTATATATATCAGGGTATTGTTTAAAATAAAATAAAATTCATAATTTTATATTTATCTTCTAAATAAAACAGAAGACAATATAATTAACCTGAGTATCCGGCAAACATTTGAACGGAAGAGTTTCTTTCAAAGTTTTTTCTTCTGCTAAAATCATCTTATTTTCGAAGAAATGTATTCACTTTCAAACAGCTTTAAATGATTTAGTCACACATGTATCAATTTATATAATTTCGTTAATCAACAAATAATGATTTATCAAATCACATTACAAACATCACTAACATCAACGTCTTTCGACAGAAAAATACTGAATGTCTATTACTGGCTGACGTCATTATTTTCCCGTCATTTTCTGTGACGTTTATTTTGTTAAAATTAATTTATCATCATCATTTTCTAATTAAAAATACTTTACTACTTTTTAAATTGCTTTTAAAAATTAATTTGAATTATAATTGATTTTCGTTGAAAATTTAAAATTTTTAAATAATTTATCATTTATAAAACCGCATAGAAATGTTTCGATCAAAGATCGATGGTTTCGGCTTTTCGTTATAGTAATCTCGGTTAAGCCGCCATATCCTCATGGGATATTCTTTATCCGGCGGCGGCCACTTAGGGTGCATTTCTTTATTGGACGGTTTTCTCACTGATTAGATTGGTGGTGGCGGAAGTCATTTATTATTTCTCGAGAATGATATTGACATATTTCATTTTTCCGTGATTGGAAGGATAGATAGTTTTGACTCAATCACGGGAAAAACGCAACACGTCAGTGTCATTTTCGAGAAAAAATAAACAACTTTCGCCGCCACCAGTCTAATAAGTGAGAAAACCATCCAATAAAGAAATGCACCCTAAGGGTGCACAAGCTAGCCAACACTCATGGAGGGACCAACCAGAAAATTGAAAAATGGGGTTCAACCAACTAGGGCACGTTCAAAAAGTCTATAACGCGTTAAACTTTTCTCACGTTAGACTCGTTATGCTTTTTGACCGGTCCGTTAGAAAGACAACAAGGTCCATTTCCCCAGCCCCCCCAACCCGGAATTTCATAAAATGTTTTATTTCATCGTTTTGTGCTGAATTGTGCTGCAAAAATTTCGTTTTGTGCTGTGAAATATTTCGAGAAATTCACGTTTTAAAATGGAGGGGCTGGGGAAATGCTAGCCCCCCACATATGGAATTTGATAAAATCGACTATTGGAACGTTTTGTGCTCGTTTTGTGCTGAATTGTGCTGCAAAAATTTCGTTTTGTGCTGTGAAAT
>AYEL01082023.1:0-10256 GCA_000484575.1 Olivierus martensii | reverse complement strand
CGATATAAACGTTTTTTCATTTTCCCTTACTTGCTTATTAGGCACTTGTTTCGTTTCTTTCTTATTATATAGCGCTCTCTTCACCTCATTGTAGATACTTCTAATAAACGGCTTTTTATACCCATGTTTTTGGCCTAAATTAATAATATACTCAATTTCATTGTTTTTATCTTGCTCTTTACTACAATAGATTATTGCTCTTCTAAAGAAAAAACGAAAGACGGCCTTTTTATACGCCATCGGATCTTTAGACCAATTTGGAATAATGATTGGTTCGTATGATGATAATATACTTGAAATAAGATATATAATTGAAAAAAGAAAAGCTCCAACGTATGCATTAGAAAAAGCCCTGGCAAAATGGTGTCTAAGTAAGCTAAAGAATACTCAATTTACATCGAATGCCACTTACAAAGTTTTGGAGAGTATAAAACAGATACAATACGATATGAATGATATATTTGTCAAATATGATTTTGAAAGCCTCTTTCCATCCCTCCAAATAGAACCCGTATGCTTGCTCTTCTACAGGTTTCTTCTAGAAAATCTACCAAGGTCACATCTTTATGCTCAATTAATAAGAGATATTGCACATATGGTGTGTTATGAGTCGTATTTTATGTATAAAGGTGTCTTCTATCAACAGCTTAAAGGAGTTCCAATAGGAAGCCCAATGGCGGAGGTGCTCGCAGAAATAATGCTTAGAAGCCTGGAAAAGGATGTAATATTTGGATTTCAACCATCTCTAAAATTTTACATCAGGTATGTTGATGATGTATTAATACAATGGAAATATGGGAGCGATGTCGACAAGCTTGCAGAAAGTTTTCCAGCGTGCCGCGAACTCACAACATTCAATTCCGCAGGTAAGCGACATAACCACTACGCTGTTCTTTCGTTGAAACACATCTAATTTTTTAGGTATATAAGCGGTGTGGTCCAGTGTCATGACATTTGACGTCGATTTTTTTAAAAACGAAGGCATAGTGATCTAAACCTTTTACACGGGTCATTTTTCGATGGCCCCCAACCTATATGTTAAAGCCGATTTTGATCGGCTTTAACATACAGGTTGGAGGGACGAAGGTTGTGTCCCCCTTGTGAAATGTGAGGGATGATATAGTGAAATATGACAAAATGCTTTTTATCGAATAAAAACTGGTTTATACGAAAATTTTAATTGATATCTTTGCATTTACCAATCGTCATCTCGGACAACGTTCGCATGCCGTTCATTTCTTTTGAATAATCGTCCCTGTTGGTTTTTCTTCAATAAACAAAATAAAAATTTGATAATGAGTGACCAAGTTGTGTTGAATGTGCTGATGAATGAGAGAATAAAAAAATGTGTGTTAGAATACAAATGTGTGTATCACAGAATAATATAGGTAAGAATAAAATTAGGAGTGTAGTGAGCGTTTCTGATAGAGGTGTATGTTCCTGTGAATGGTTTGAGTGAGAATGAAAAAGATAAATTCTATAGTCCTTCCACTTTGAGTTGGCAGTGACATCATGAGTGAAGTGGTTATAGTTCATCCACAAGAAGAAATATTGATCAGAATACTTTCATGTATAAAGTTTTCAAAGTCTCACTGAAATCGTAATTCGTATTTTTTCCTCGATATTATAGAAAATCTGAGCTTAGAAAAAGAATCTGATGAAATTTAAAAAAAAAATTGTAATTGCGAACATTTGAATTCGAGATTATTTTAAAAGTAAGATGGCGTCTTGTTCTTTTGTGAGGAATAATGTTAGAGGAAAGATTCTTCATAGTCAAGTGAAGCAGATTATACTTAATGTTTACGTCAAATTAGTAGAACAGAATCCAGATAAATCTACAATTTACATCATAGATTTGGTGACGAATTTAACTGGTGTCTCGGTAAGAACTATTTACAGAATCAAGAAGGAAATGAAGAATGAAGGCATGGTATCAACACCTTAATAAGTCTTTGAAACGAAAAGTTGTGAAAGATCGTTTAAGAAGATATGATGATTTTACTAAATCTGCCATTCACACGAGAAAACACAGGTATTTTTTCCATAATGAATGTCCCACCATAAGTTGTCTGCTGATAGACATAAATGACGACATTTTTGAGAACAACACTTTACCGCTTACTCCACAACTTGGATTTTCATTACAAAATGAGTCAATGTAATTCTATACTAATCGAACAAGATGACATTGTTGCATGGTGTGATTGATACCTTTGTTCGATTAGAACATTTCAGAATGAAAATCTGACAATTTATTACTTGGATGAGACGTAGTGTAATGCTGGCCACTGTTTAACCAAAGTCTGGAAAACAAAACAATCTTTTCAGCACGAGATGCGTTTCTTAAGGGACTCTCGAGTGATTTAAAGAAGCTGAGTGGCATGGGAGAAAGGCTCATTCTTTTACATGCAGGCAATAAGTTCAGCTTTGTGGAAGGAGCTGAGCATATTTTTAAGTCTAGAAAGACCACTGACTATCATGAAGAAATGAATGGCTATTATTTTGAAGTGTGGTTTCATAAATTTTTCCCAAATTAAATCCATCTAACATTATTGTTTTGGATAATGCTCTGTACCATTCTATTAAGGTGGAGAAAATTCCTACAAGATCTTGGACAAAATATCCAACACCTAAATATCCAGACCTAATATCCAACACTGGCTGAACACAAAACATTGATTGGCAACCAGACATGATAAAATCCAAGCTGTTAGAAATTCTCATTGCTTGTAGGTACAAATTCGATGAATATTGGATTGACAAGATAGCAACACAAGCTGGTCACATTGTCTTGAGACTTCCTCCTTATCATTGCAAACTGAATCCAATTGAGTTGCTATGGAGTCAAGTTAAAGGTTATGTGGCTCATCGAAACACCACGTGGAAGCTTGCTGATGTGAAGTTGCTCGTGGAAGAAGCATTAGACAGTGTTACATGTGATTCGCAGAAGGATTGCATCGATTATGTCAGAAAAATTGAAGATAAATTTTACACATTGGATGGTCTGCTTGATCAGGAAGTGCCTTCTTTAACCAAAACGAAATTTTTGCAGCACAATTCAGCACAAAACGATGAAATAAAACATTTTATGAAACTCCGGGTTGGGGGGCTGGGGAAATGGACCTAAGACAACACGCCGACCGTAAGGAAGTTTTAATAGGAGCTTTTGTTTGGAAGATGTATTTTTTTTCTGATAATTCTGATGAAGAAGTAGAGCATTGCGTAATTCTAAATAGAGTGGAATGTAGTTGAAGAGAAGACAACGCACATGCATAAAAAACTATGTTGAAGATGATGCGCGTTTATATCCTAAATCATCTAATAAATAGATTTTATCGAAAAATTTACTTAAAAAATACATTATATCACATGCAACATTATCCATTTTTCGTCTCCTTGTATACCACAATTTACACACTTGTGTTACACTGGGGGCCGCCAATTTTCGTTAGCATCGTTAGATTTTCGTGCGATACGTCACAGCTATGGAGCATGCACAGTGCATAGTAAAATTAGTTTTTCACCGCTTCGTTAAAAACGAGTTGAGTTAGATCACAGATTTAAATCTGTGAGTTAGACTTTTTGAACGCGCTTTTTTTAGATATTCGGAACCACAGAAGACTATAACGTATAAGCAAAGAATGTTTTATAATAGAATGGATCGGCGGGCGAATGGCCGAGTGGTTATGCTGTCGGCGTGCCACACAGGAGGATCCAGATCTGGTTCCGGATTTTTTCAGGATACTGGGCCCAGCCCGGTGATCCCCGTCCTTCACTATCCGGATCCTCTCCACGGGTGTGGGTGCAGCCCGTGGATGGAACTGGCCCCGCCCCCTTAGTAATCTCCCTGATTGGAAAAGGGGGCGTAAAATATGCAAAAAAAAAAAATAAATAGAGTGGATCTGCTGCTCCAATGTTGGGTTGTCAGCATAAACCAAGTCGCTGTCAGCCATATTGATGCGAGTCCGCATATGTTTAACGTGTGAGGATTACAACATTCCTGCTATTTGTGGTTTTTTATCTGTTTTTTTGCGTTATTGGTATATATTGTTAAGCGTATGGATGTAAGAATGAGCAAATACAAGATGATAGAAGCAGCGGTGGGATTCAGCCAGTTAGCATCGGTTCGATAGAACCGACGCCTAAATTTTTGATGAGTTCGGCAAACCTGTTGTTAAAATAGAACTTGTAATCAAAGTTCTGTCTAAAGTGGGTGCCTGGGTAGCCGCCCAATGCAGAAATCACAAATTTACATTTCTTACTCTTTTTTTTAAGTTCATCTGCGCAACAGCGTATTCTAAACGCCCATAATAATTTTCATTCTGTCCATAGGTGAAAAAAATTAGACGGAACTATGCTTGTAATATTTATTTATTCACTACATAAAACTCATTATCCTTCGTGAAATACTTATTTTTATTCCTTGGCGTTTGTTACTTCAGTAAACAAACATATAACATATATCAAACAGTATATAATATATCAAACACAATGACTATTAATCTAATCGGCCTACCTCTAAAGCAGGGCTGTCCAACCTTTTGACTTCCTTGGGTCACATTTAAAGAAAAAACAAATTGTCTC
This sequence comes from Olivierus martensii, assembly GCA_000484575.1. NCBI lineage: Eukaryota > Metazoa > Arthropoda > Arachnida > Scorpiones > Buthidae > Olivierus > Olivierus martensii. The sequence goes on along the minus strand of AYEL01082023.1, from coordinate 5,672 downwards.
GGGCCACACATAAAATATACTAATTCTAAACACAGTCATTAAGCAAACAAGTTAGTAAATACAGTGAAGTCGCGTTTTTACGAACTACTAATATTTAGTTGATCCCAAAAAGTCTGTAATGTTAATTAATGCCATTCCCATTTAAGAACTTTCGATTTTATCAACTTTTTTTGAGGGTCCGTACGAGTTCGTAAAATCGAGAGAACACAGTCATTAAGCAAACAAGTTAGTAAATACAGTGAAGTCGCGTTTTTACGAACTATTAATATTTAGTTGATCCCAAAAAGTCTAATGTTAATTAATGCCATTCCCATTTAAGAACTTTCGATTTTACCAACTTTTTTGAGGGTCCGTTCGAGTTCGTAAAATCGAAATTTCACTGTAATGTACAATATATGATATCCACCATGACAAATAAACAAAATGTCGTACCATATATTCTTGAACTTCTTTTCGTTCAGAAATTGTTTTAAAATTATTGAGCAGGTAAAGAAGTTTTAATCACTGAAATAAATATTTTAGAAAATAAGAAATATAGATAGGTATTTTTTTTTGTCAACAGATGACGCCACACTCAATTCAGGTAGAATACTATGTGGTGGGGCGAAACAAGCCTTTCCACAGGCTGCTCACCCCTGCGGAGGAGTCAGCCAGATTGTGGGGAACGGGGATCGACGGGCCGGGCCCAGGCCCGGGCCCGGAACCCCATGATAAATATTTTTAACGGGTGGGACTCGAGACCCGAACCCGGGTCCTCCAGAGTGGAAAGCCGAAGTGTTTCCCACGCGGCCAATCCGGTCTATAGAAAGGTATTTTAATAAACACTTCATTAACTTCATTATTTTTTATATATTTATAGTACAAAAGTGAAACAAATTTCATTTTCTTTATTAGTGGGATATTTGAAGATGTTACGGCGAATTTCAAAAAAAAATAATAATAATAATAAGTACATAAAAATCTCAATGTTTTAAGGGAATTTACAATTTTATGTAATCCGGTCTATAGAAAGGTATTTTAATAAACACTTCATTAACTTCATTATTTTTTATAAATTTATAGTACAATAATGAAACAAATTTCATTTTTTTATTAGTGGGATATTTGAAGATGTTACGGCGAATTTCAAAAAAAAAAAATTAATAATAATAAGTACATAAAAATCTCAATGTTTTAAGGGAATTTACAATTTTATGGTGGGCCGCTACTGATTATAACGGGGGGTCGCGGGTTGGACAGCCCTGCTCTAAAGGAATGGAATCCTACTGCTACAGTGAAAAGATGGTTAAGAATAAATCACACAGCCGATGATGCTCGGATAAAAGCGAAGAAAATTGCAAATGAGGACGTCAATCAAGAAGCAATATGGAAATATCTTAAATAACAGTTTTATTGTTTTTTGTTAGATATTATTTAATATATTTTTCATTAATATTTTAAAACTCTTTCTTATAGCATAATATATTTTTGTGTACTTCTTTTATTATTCTTAAGTATTAACTGCATAAAATAATAAACTATCTTTCGATATATCGTTTTTTTATACGTAAAACGGTCTTTTTTTGCCAACAGATGACGCCACTTTCCACTCAGTAAGAGTACTAAGTGGCGGGGCGAAACAAACCCTTCCACAGGCTGCCTACCCCTGCGGAGGGGTCAGCCGGATTGTGGAGGGCGGGGATCGACGGGCGGCTGCCCACCCCTGCGGAGGGGTCAGCCGGATGGTGGAGGACGGAGATGGACGGGCCGGGCCCGGACCCCGTGATAAACATTTTCAAGAGGTGGGACCGGAGATTCGAACCCGGGTCCTCCAGAGTGGAAAGCCGAAGCGTTTCCACGCGGCCAATCCGGCCGACTGTAAAACGGTCATTAGGACAGGGAACCGGTTGTTAAATTATTTGAATTCCATCACTGGATACTACACCATTTTTATTAACTATTAGGATCTGGTCATTACATTGAAATAAGTAGGATATATATGGTCACCAAAACAAAGCCAATTTACTATAGCGTTGAATGTACAGTACATTCGCGAAAGCATCCTATTGCAACATGGCGGAGCCCACCAACAACGATTTCGTTTTTCTATGTTAAAGTTTTCTTATTATTCAACATCCGAGTCCGTGACCGTAAATAAATGGACAACTCACACCAGCTATAACTATAACGATGTTTACTGCATAACAGACATAACTACACTAAGTAATTACACTACTGGAGAAGTTGACAAAAGAGGATGAGTTCCCTCTTTCGGTAAATAGTACATGACAGAACAAAGAAAACATACAAATCAATGTCAATCTTAACATTCTAACATTGAGTAGCCTCTTTCGGTAAATAGTACATGACAGAACAAAGAAAACATACAAATCAATGTCAATCTTACCATTCTAACATTGAGTAGGGATCTAGTATATTATAAAACATATTTTGTAAGGATATGCCATCGATGGTACTGTATAGGCTTACAATTTAGACTTAACAAAAGAAAAACAAATTCTTTTACTTATGTTTATAAAAAGTAGAATTCCTCATGCTTCAATGAATATAGTATCTGTATGAATGTATATATAAATTATGATAATTAAATTTTAGAAAAATAAAACGTAAAATTTAGATAATTTAAAATTTATTCTATAATTATAATTCAATCAAAATCGTAGTTTAGGCACCAACCGCTAGGAGTATTGGAGATTGATATTACGCGTGGATCCATGATATTATGTTGCTGTCATCCGGCCGTGGTTGGTTTTCGTAGAAGTTGAAACGTTTAATCATGCATTTAACTTAACAGCTTTGGTTCCTCCCATAAAAAAGAATCAAGAATCCTCTCTGTACGTATCTTGACGCTAAATCTGTTGGAGGAAAAAGTTATAATCCCTCTGTGAAAAAGAGTAAGAAATTATTAATTTTCGATGTTCAGAAGATAAGGCAGAAAGGTCATGACCTCCATATAAATAGGAAGAAGAAATTAAACTTCTACAACCCAATCTATAAATTAATAGAAGTAATTTGTATTTCATAGGTGGAGGATAAGGCAGTGATCAGAATCTTAATAATAAGGGAATAGAAGAAAATTTGTGAATTCGAAAAAAATTATGTTGAAAGCAGTGATTTTAATTGGTGGCCCCCAGAAAGGTAAATATTTAATTATAAAGCCCTTATTCACTGTTGTAAATACTATTGGAATTCTGGTTGCTGATGATAATCAATGACACAACATGCCCACGGAGAGCATGTTGTGTCACAAATTACATCCACTGCTGCCTGAGCAGCGAAAGGTAAATATTTAATTATAAAGCCCTTATTCACTGTTGTAAATACTATTGGAATTCCGGTTGCTGATGATAATCAAACTGACATGCCCACGGAGAGCGTGTTGTGTCACAAATTACATCCACTGCTGCCTGAGCAACATAAATAATGTTTTAACTGAAAACCTGTGTGTCACTTTTTCATAATTAATCTCAGACGAGCTGAACATAGCTGACGGAGTTAGGCATGTCATGTTGTAGACTGCAATGCTGCCATATCTAACTTTGACAGCTATGTATGTAGTTCGCGATGCAACATGCTCTCCATGGGCAGGTCAGTTTTATTGTTACCCTAGATTCTTAAAATTTGACATACCTTTCTTTTTCTGATTCTATTTAATTTATGCAGTAATCCTCCAAAATTACTTCATAAGTTGTTCCAAAACCAGTGATATTATTTGAAACAACATAGAATCAGTTCTTCCCATAAATATAATATTAAAAAAGAGTGATTCATTATAGACAAAAAACTTTGATCAAGAAAATTAGATATATTTTTTCTATACTTAAAAAAGATTTATAAAAAATATGAAATCTGACAAATCAAATGACAATTTAATGAAGTGGCATTCTCTCTTGAACTATAGTCAGGACATCTGGATAATTGCTAAGGTCCAATAATGAAAATTGCAATGAATAAGTTCTTAACAATAGCTTAAGTAAATCTATCAGATTGACTATGTAGAAATGCTTGCTTCAGTTTTCCACTATGTTGGACCTGGGTTTGTTTCTTAAGTGCACTATCAGATTGACTATGTAGAAATGCTTGCTTCAGTTTTCCACTATGTTGGACCTGGGTTCGACTCTTAAGTGCTACTCATTAGAAAATTTATTTGGGGTCTGGATCTGTCCATTGATCCCTTGCTACAGTTTAAGAAGTGTTTATTTTTCCTTTTTATTATTTTTTTATTAATGTTTTTGTTTTGAACTTTGTTTTGTTTCAAAGCTCAATATTTGGGTTCCACATGTTCTCAGGAAGAGATTTGTTCCATCGCATTGACATCTGTGATTTGCTACTCAAACATGAAGAAAATGATCCATTTCTGAAGTGAATCATAACTGGTGATGAAAAATGGATTGTTTACAACAATGTTGAATGCAAGCAATCAACATTGTTGTAAACAATGAGCTGGCTCAAAGCACTCCGAAAGCCGATATTCATAAAAAAAATAATGCTCTTTGGTGGGATTTCAAGGGAATTGTTTTATTTGTTTTTTAAGCTTCTACCAAACAATTCCAAATTAATTCAGAAGTGTACTGCCATCAATTGGACAAATTGAATGATTCCATCAAACAGAAGAGGTCAGAATTGATTAACAGATAAGACGAGAGTTTCACCATGATAATGCCAAGCTTCATACAAGTTTGATGATTCACCAGATGCTGTTACAGCTTAGATAGGATGTGCTATCACATCCACCATATTTACCAGATCTGGCACCCTCCAATTATTACTTATTCTGGTTTTTACAGAATCTTGAAGATTTTACAAAAAAAACCATGCTTTATAATTGGAAATCTTTATTCAAATCTGTGAAATAAGAAACTTAATTGATCTAATTAAGAAATAAATTACAAAATATAGTATATAAAGTGATTTTGGTACTTTTGGAACCATGTAACAATTGTATTTGAGCTATGAACAAATCTTACAAATTAAGTTCTTAACTTGAGCACTTATATTGTATGTATAATTTCAAGTTTATTTATATATTCTTCTAATATAGAATTTTAATCTGATGTTTTCTGTTACAAATAGTGTTCATGTTACATTTAAAATTACTTTGTGTAACTAATAACTGATTCTTAAAATTTATCTTTTAATAATAGTGAATAAGTTTACTATTTGCTTATGTAAAAATGTACTCTAATAAAAGAGATATTGAAAATTAATATATTTTTTTCCACTAGGAACTAGGTTTCGACCTTTATCATTTGACCTTCCCAAACCGCTTTTTCCTGTTGCTGGAAAACCAATGGTTCACCATTTGATTGAAGCATGCTGTAGAATCCCAAATTTAACAGAAATTTTAATGATTGGATTCTATCAAGGTGATGAATCAATTGTTCAGTTTGCTGCATCTATGTCCAAAGAATATAATGTAAATATCAGGTAAATTAAATTTTTAATGAAATATTTTCTCATTTCAATAATTTTCTTTTTAATTTTGAAAAGTTCAAATTAAAATATTTTTTTCTTAAAGATTAAATTTATTTTATTAATAATATAATGATAGTTTGAATATGAAATCCATGATATATCCATTTTGATGATATTACTATTTATATAAATAATATGAAATATAATTATTTATTATATGAATATAAAAATATATTCATAAAATAAATAATAATCAT
>AYEL01082022.1:0-26193 GCA_000484575.1 Olivierus martensii | reverse complement strand
CATAAAATAAATAATAATCATATATATATATACAAATTGCATATAAATTGACACAATTGAAATGTTTCTGAGATTGATAAACATGTCTTTTGGCATATGACTGTATTAACTTGTTTGCACTGTGGGCTTTCTGTTGACTTTTATCTAATTTATGTAATTCTATCAAAACATTTTTTAAGAGAAACATATCCTGAAAATGATTATGAAATATTTTCAGGGTGCATATCCATATTTTGTCCAAATATCACTTGCCTCATCCCCAGTTGCCCAAATCCTATTTGCCTGATTCCCACATGTTCGAATCCTGTTTTCTTGATTCTTATTTGCTTACCAAAGAAAATAAGAATCAAGAAAACAGAATTTGAGCATGCTCCCATTTTCCTGAGTCATCATTGCCTGATTCCCATTTGCCCAAATTGCTCTTGCTGAATTCTCAATTATCAGAATCTAGGCTTGGCTGAAGTTTCTATTGAGGGTCAAATTCAAATTAAAAAATTTTGCCATTACTAGGAAAATAATTTAATAAAAAATGTATTTATCAATAAAACTATTAGTAATATTTAAGTATTATTATTTTAAATTTTGTCAATAAACAAAATAAAAATTTGATAATGAGTGACCAAGTTGTGTTGAATGTGCTGATGAATGAGAGAATAAAAAAATGTGTGTTAGAATACAAATGTGTGAATCACAGAATAATATAGGTAAGAATAAAATTAGGAGTGTAGTGAGTGTTTCTGATAGAGGTGTATGTTCCTGTGAATGGTTTGAGTGAGAATGAAAAAGATAAATTCTATAGTCCTTCCACTTTGAGTTGGCAGTGACATCATGAGTGAAGTGGTTATAGTTCATCCACAAGAAGAAATATTGATCAGAATACTTTCATGTATAAAGTTTTCAAAGTCTCACTGAAATCGTAATTCGTATTTTTTCCTCGATATTATAGAAAATCTGAGCTTAGAAAAAGAATCTGATGAAATTTAAAAAAAAAATTGTAATTGCGAGAAGAAATATTGATCAGAATACTTTCATGTATAAAGTTTCAAAGTCTCACTGAAATCGTGATTCGTATTTTTTTCCTCGATATTATAGAAAATCTGAGCTTAGAAAAAGAATCTGATGAAATTTTTAAAAAAATTTGTAATCGTGAACATTTGAATTCGAGATTATTTTAAAAGTAAGATGGCGTCTTGTTCTTTTGTGAGATATAATGTTAGAGGAAAGATTCTTCATAGTCAAGTGAAGCAGATTATACTTAATGTTTACGTCAAATTAGTAGAACAGAATCCAGATAAATCTACAATTTACATCATAGATTTGGTGACGGATTTAACTGGTGTCTCGGTAAGAACTATTTACAGAATCAAGAAGGAAATGAAGAATGAAGGCATGGTATCAACACCTTAATAAGTCTTTGAAACGAAAAGTTGTGAAAGATCGTTTAAGAAGGTATGATGATTTTACTAAATCTGCCATTCACACGAGAAAACACAGGTATTTTTTCCATAATGAATGTCCCACCATAAGTTGTCTGCTGATAGACATAAATGACGACATTTTTGAGAACAACACTTTACCGCTTACTCCACAACTTGGATTTTCATACAAAATGAGTCAATGTAATTCTATGCTAATCGAACAAGATGACATTGTTGCATGGTGTGATTGATACCTTTGTTCGCTGACATTTTTGAGAACAACACTTTACCGCTTACTCCACAACTTGGATTTTCATACAAAAAGAGTCAATGTAATTCTATGCTAATTGAACAAGATGACATTGTTGCATGGCGTGATTGATACCTTTGTTTTTGTGAAAGATCGTTTAAGAAGGTATGATGATTTTACTAAATCTGCCATTCACACGAGAAAACACAGGTATTTTTTCCATAATGAATGTCCCACCATAAGTTGTCTGCTGATAGACATAAATGCCGACATTTTTGTGTCTGCTGATAGACATAAATGACGACATTTTTGAGAACAACACTTTACCGCTTACTCCACAACTTGGATTTTCATACAAAATGAGTCAATGTAATTCTATGCTAATCGAACAAGATGACATTGTTGCATGGCGTGATTGATACCTTTGTTCGATTAGAACATTTCGGAATGAAAATCTGACAATTTATTACTTGGATGAGACGTAGTGTAATGCTGGCCACTGTTTAACCAAAGTCTGGAAAACAAAACAATCTTTTCAGCATGAGATGCGTTTCTTAAGGGACTCTCGAGTGATTTAAAGAAGCTGAGTGGCACGGGAGAAAGGCTCATTCTTTTACATGCAGGCAATAAGTTCAGCTTTGTGGAAGGAGCTGAGCATATTTTTAAGTCTAGAAAGACCACTGACTATCATGAAGAAATGAATGGCGATTATTTTGAAGTGTGGTTTCATAAATTTTTCCCAAATTAAATCCATCTAACATTATTGTTTTGGATAATGCTCTGTACCATTCTATTAAGGTGGAGAAAATTCCTACAAGATCTTGGACAAAACCTAATATCCAACACTGGCTGAACACAAAACATTAATTGGCAACCAGATATGATAAAATCCAAGCTGTTAGAAATTCTCACTGCTCAATAATGCTCTGTACCATTCTATTAAGGTGGAGAAAATTCCTACAAGATCTTGGACAAAATATCCAACACCTAAATATCCAGACCTAATATCCAACACTGGCTGAACACAAAACATTGATTGGCAACCAGACATGATAAAATCCAAGCTGTTAGAAATTCTCATTGCTTGTAGGTACAAATTCGATGAATATTGGATTGACAAGATAGCAACACAAGCTGGTCACATTGTCTTGAGACTTCCTCCTTATCATTGCAAACTGAATCCAATTGAGTTGCTATGGAGTCAAGTTAAAGGTTATGTGGCTCATCGAAACACCACTTGGAAGCTTGCTGATGTGATGCTGATGTGAAGTTGCTCATGAAAGAAGCATTAGACAGTGTTATATGTGATTCGCAGAAGGATTGCATCGATTATGTCAGAAAAATTGAAGATAAATTTTATACATTGGACGGTCTGCTTGATCAGGAAGTGCCTTCTTTAACCATTAATACTACCATAGACAGTTCCAGCTCTGACTGTGAGACTGACCTATCTGCAATTGAAAATTTGCCATAAATGTTATGTATAATCCTCGTTAATCAAAATGGCCCTTCTTAGGGCCATACCTTTTGATAAAGAGTTAGCCAAATCATGTTTAAATATTATTCTCTTAATTTTTCAATAGTTCATTGCAGTGCTGACAAAAGGAAAACAATTCCTAAATATTAATAAAAATAAAGCTTTTTAAAAGTACATAACTGCATTTTTTATTATAATTTTTAAAATGAGCACATTAAAATTATTATTTAAGTAAATAAATAATGGAAAAATGTTAATAAAATCAAATTTTATAAAGTGTATTTAGAATAATATCAGGGACATGATGACGACTTATGAAAACATTTTAATTCAATCATTTAGGCACTAAAAAGTGGATAAATTATTGAAAATATGCTTCTTACACTTTGATAACTAATGGTGGAAGTAGTTTAAGCACAAGCACTTCTGCAGTTATATTTCGTTTACTATTTATTAACACTACAAACTTAAAAACGTTTTCGGTAACTTTGATACCATCCTCAGTTAACAAGGTTAATGGAACTCTTTCTAGAGTTCCATTAACCTTGTGCTTAAACTATTATCATATTAAGTAGCAGTTTGAAGTATTGAATTATTATAATGGTGGAAGGATTCGGTAATGTGTGCTATGCCACCAGACAACGTCATTCATGACATCACTACCAACTTAAAGTGGAACAGACTATAGTGTGACTTGAATGATGCAATAAATGAAAGTCATGGCACTGACCATGTGATTGTGGCTGAAGATTTGAACAACAGAGTTGGTGTGGAGAGAGATGGAGTGGAAGGATTGGTTAGGAAATACGGTGATCCCAGAATGAATGGCAATCAGGACAGACTGTCGGAAGTTTGTGTTGAAAGGGGGTTATTTATCTCAAACACCTTTTAAGCACAAGGCTATCCATCGATACATCTGGGAGAGAGATCAGAGGAGTATGATTGATTTAATTGTGTTTGATGAAAGATTAAGAGGAAAGATTATGGACAAAGTGATAAAAGGTTATGGACACAAGTGATAAAATTTAATACATGCAGAAAAACCATAGATCTGCCTGAAAGACAATGACAAATCATGGGAGTCTATGCAGTTTGTACAAATCATAGTGGCAAACCATCAGAGGAAATCAGAATTAGATATTCTTGTTCCCTCACAGTAAACCCCTGTCTCTGCAAGTGGTTTTAGATCCATCTATAACTTTACGATATAAGCATCAAGGGAACTTATTCAAATAAACAAATATACTAGCCAAAATCTAGCCCTTGAATTACAACGGAATAATTTAATGATTGGAAATAATTTGAACTAAACTTATAATTACCAGATGGCACTAACTTTAGTTCAAATGATTTCCAATCATTAATATTCCGTTGTAATTCAAGGGCTAGATTTTGGCTAGTATATTTGGATTTATCCATCTATAAACCAGATCAGCGAGGAAATCAGAATTAGATATTCTTGTTCCCTCACAGTAAACCCCTGTCTCTGCAAGTGGGTTTAGATCCATCTATAAACCAGATCAATCACTCTTGATACTGCACCCAAATGATTCTTCTCCAAACTTGGAAAAACAACAATGAAGGACCTGAAGAAGCTAAATCTGGATACCATGTAATCCTTAACTATCTCAAAAATGTGATTGTGTGTCTTGTCTCATTCAGAAGATGACTGCTCTGTTTTGTGGATCCATGAAATCCTTCTTCCACAAGAATGGAATTTATAATAACCTTCAAGGACACTAACTTCAACACACAAATGCAGAGGGGAATGCCCAAGAGGACTTCAAGAGCAGCAATAAGAGTAGCCCTCAGACAGGCCAATCTTTGAATCTTTTCAAGTTCAGTCCTGCAAGTCTTAAGCAAAACTCTTCATCACCAAATAATTGCAGCATAGATAATAATGGGTTTCATAAGACAGGCCAATCTTTGAATCTTTTCAAGTTCAGTCCTGCAAGTCTTAAGTAAAACTCTTCATCACCAAATAATTGCAGCATAGATAATAATGGGTCTCATAACTATGATGTATACCCAGTATAGTAACTCAGGTTTAAGTCCCCATGTCTTACCCAATTAGCCCATAGGGCTCTACAGGCTTTCCCAAAGTTCTATGAAATCTACATATAGTTTCCAAGTCAACATAACATCAAAGTATTTGAAAACTATAAACCTTTTGCCAAAGAGTGATGGTTCAATAAGTCCCATCAGTTGTCTTCTTTGTATAAAAGGTATAATTGAAGTCTTTGCTGGATTAACAGTCAATTCAACGTTATCACATCACTTGGAAAAACTATTAATTTAATGAGAGCTGTCTGAAGCACCTCAGATTCAGTCCTGGAAAACTTTCCCATCACAATGATAGCTATGTCATCAGCATAACCAACAGTGAAGAAATCCTTCCCATTGAGTGTAATTAAAACCATTGAGTGTAATTAAAAGATCATTCACCCTAAGTGCCAGAAAAGAGGGAGAGTACTCCCCTATGTGGACAACCCCATCTGTGAATATCTTGTCTTCCACTTCATAAGAATGTACTATAAACAACTCTATACTTTAGGATGGAACCAATCTAACAAATAATCATCAAACAGATTCCATGCCTGTTTGCTGCAAGGCTGCTTTGCTTGATATGTGGACAACCCCATCTGTGAATATCTTGTCTTCCACTTCATAAGAATGTACTATAACAACTCTATACTTTAGGATGGAACCAATCCAACAAATAATCATCAAACAGATTCCATGCCTGTTTGCTGCAAGGCTGATATGCTTAAAAGAAGTCGAGTCAAATGTCCCTTGAATATCAAGAAATGCTCCTAAGGCAATCTTTTTGTATCCAATTTTCTCAATGAGTGACACAACTTCACAGAGAGCATTTTCAGTTGATTTGCCAGATTGATAGGCAAACTGACTGTGATGAAGAGGAGTTTTTATTAAAGCCCCACCTTTAACAAATCTATCTACCAGCCTTTCCATCATCATCAATAATAATGATGTCAGGCAGATTGGATAAGCATTTTCAGTTGATTTGCCAGATTGATAGGCAAACTGACTGTGATGAAGAGGAGTTTTTTTTAAAGCCCCCACCTTTAACAAATCTATCCACCAGCCTTTCCATCATCACCAATAATAATGATGTAAGGCAGATTGGATGATAGGACTTAGTGTCAGTATAAGAACTATGCCTAGACTTAGGTATAAAAGAAACCCTTACCTGCTTCCAGGACCATGGAATGTAGTCAAAAGACAAATAGATCCTGAAGACATGCATAGAAGAGAGGCCAAGATGTCAATGCCTTGTTGTAAAAGCACCAGCAAAATACTGCCTCATAGATTTGAAGGGCTTAAAATTACCCTGCTTCCAGGACCATGGAATATAGTCAAAAGACAAATAGATCCTGAAGACATGCATAGAGGAGAGGCCAAGATGTCAATGCCTTGTTGTAAAAGCACCGGCAAAATACTGCCTCATAGATTTGAAGGGCTTAAAATTATTTACAGCCCATCTGATGTTTGATTGATTGATCATCCTCTTAACAAGATCTCAATCCTCCCTCTTGGCATGATAAACATGTCCATTGAAGTCTGACTGTTCTTGCAAAAAGATGATCTCTCAATTAATTAGACCCTAGAAAGTGTACTCGAAAGTGTTCCTTTAAAAAGTCCTTGTAAATATTAGTCATCTTGCCATCTGGCAGCCTGATAGTACTGACCTTGCGATAATTCCACTTGTACATTATCTTCACTAATCTGGATTAGTCAGGTATATTCCTCAATTCCCTGACATCAATCTTTTCCAGGAAGATCTTTTAGCCTTTCTAATGGCTTTATTATAACAGGTGAGAGAATTTCTATGTGTGTCCCAATCACCTGTCCTTTTAGCTTTATTAAAAAGCCTTCTAACATTATGTCTAAGATCGCCCAGCTGTTCATTCCACCAAGGAACCCGCCTTGATGAGCGAGCAGTCCTGACAGGACAATTTTGATGGTAGGATAAGAGAATTGCCTGTTGAATCTGGTCAACAGTCATCTCTAAATCCACCACTGAGCAAAATCTGCTCTGTATATCCTCTAGGTTAAACTTAAGGTCTTCCCTAAAGGAAGCCCAATTAGTCTGCCTATGGTCTCTGTATGTTACTTGACTAGGTACCATACCCTGTAAATTAAAGCAATTGTATCTGTGATCTGATGAAGATGGCTCACTAGATGCATGCCATTTCTCAATTAGGTCAGAAATACTATGAAATAAACAACAGCACTGTTCAGCAGTAATAATCATACTCCAAAACATTTTTGACTAAAAATACCCTGTAAATTAAAGCAATTGTATCTGTGATCTGATGAAGATGGCTCACTAGATGCATGCTATTTCTCAATTAGGTCAGAAATACTATGAAATAAACAACAGCACTGTTTAGCAGTAATAATCATACTCCAAAACATTTTTGACTAAAAACGTAATCAACCTCAGAAGAAATGTAGATTGACAGAACATTACAAAAAATACAAAAATTATTTTGTAATGTTCTGTCAGTCTATATTTCTAAGTTTGTGTTATGTTGACTAAGTTTTTAGTCAAAAACATTTTGGATTATTATTATTAAAATTTTTTACTACTGCTAAACAATGCTGTGCTTATTTTAATTGGAAAGAAGCAGTTTAATACCCACTTAAACCATTTATGAGATATTATGAGTCCCTAATGTTAGATCAATGATCTCTCTTCTGTTTATAGCAACAAAGGTAGGTTTATTGCATTTTTTTAAAACAAAGAGATTAGTACCCATCAGAAACTCTAATAGATACTCATCTGTTCGGTTGATGTCTTTTTTTCTTCCCCAGACAATATGATGAATATTAGCATCAACACCAGCCAGTAAATCAAATTGATTCCTTTGACAGAGCTCAACCAGAAGCACAACTCCAAATATTAGTAGAATTTATCTTTATCATAAAAAAAGATGCAAAAGAAACTTAAGTTCTCTGCTAGCACATTTTCTATTTAGTTTCACCTGTACAATGGTAAGATCCTTGGAAGAGAAATCCCAAATGGATGAAACATTTCTGTTATTTTTAGCAAAAACACAGTCCAAGGACCACTATAAGAAGTAAAAGTAAATAACTTACCTTCTTTACAGTTAAATCCTTGTATTTGGCCCTTAAAATGTCTTGGCTCTTGAATAAGAGCAAGGTCATAATAACCCTTCACGAGAAACTAATTCGGAAGGGCAGAAGCAGTTTGGGAGTGCTAGAGGTGATTTGAATCACCCTCAGACCCATAACACTATATGGTGGGCATACTTCATCCCCCCTTCCAAAATATGGGTACCAGAAGGTCCAGATGCACCTCTGGAATCCTCATCTTGCCAGTGAGCCTGACCAGTTCATGCATTTTGCAGGAGTAATCACTGAAGTTATCAGTCATTCAGACTTGAAATTAGATTCAAAAGTATCTTAAAAGATCCCTTCAACTTCAGTGAGAACCTTAAAGTTGGTCACATTGATGGCCTTAACTGAAGCAAGATTGATCATCATAATGATGTGCTGTGCTTTTGCATCTGCTTGAACCCAGAATCCTCAAGTTCTCAGTTTTTAGCCCTGAATTATAGATCCTGAGATGAACCATCAGCTTAGTAACATCCTGTGTGTGAACGTCTGCAGTGCGGAATGCCACTTTCACAGGCTTAGGAAGGTCCTTCACTGGAAAAACCAGGAGGACCTTCCTAACTACTTCACTCAAAAACCTTTATTAGAAGTTTTGAGTGTTTGAAGAACATTATCTTCATTAAAAAAAATTTTTACATAAGATATTGTTTTTATTTATATTACTGTGCTCTTTGAAAAATCATTAAAAGTTTGAGTGTAGATATATTTAAAATTATACTACTTAAACATTATTCCTTCACTGGAAAAACCAGGAGGACCTTCCTAACTACTTCACTCAAAAACCTTTATTAGGAGTTTTGAGTGTTTGAAGAACATTATCTTCATTAAAACAAATTTTTACATAAGATATTGTTTTTATTTATATTACTGTACTCTTTGAAAAATCATTAAAAGTTTGAATGTAGAAATATTTAAAATTATACTACTTAAACATTATAATGCATAATTTCTTCCCACTTCTTATTCAATGTAAATGATTCAGCTCAATTATAAAAGTGGAAAATAAATTTATTAAACTTGAAGATCTTTCTGCTTTATTAAGATAGCTTATAAAGCAGAAAGATCTTCAAGTTTAATAAATTTATTTTCCACTTTTAATAATTGAGATGAATTATTTACATTAAACATTATAACATTTTTTATAATGTTATATACTTTTTTTATTTACAAAATTACTTTTTTGTAAATACAAAAAAGTAATTTTGTTTTTCTTGAGAATTAGAGTTTATCAACAAATTTTTAAATAAACATGTTTTCTCTCTGATGTCCACTTCACTTAATTTCATTTTTTAGCATTAAAGACTTAAGTGCATGATTAATTTTTATGGTATCGTACAGAAATGATGATTTGGATGAAAGAATTATTTGCTATGCTATGGCTCATGACTGTGGAAAATAGTAAATTATATATATAGAAAATAATTTTTTCTTTGTTCCTATTTAGTCCCTTTTTTGATTGAGAAGAGCCCCTGAAGTACCTACTTTTCAAGAGAAAAACTATTAGCAGTGCTGAGTGTTTTGAAAATAATTGAAGCCAAAAGCAGCTTAATTATGAAATTTATCTCTAATAAAAAGATTTTTATATTATATTTAAGACAATATTAATTATTTTAATTAATTCGGAAATATTAAAAAGATATAGAAATTCAAATTATTACTCTATTTATCTAGATATTTGCAGGAATATACTGCTCTGGGAACTGCTGGTGGTTGCTATCATTTCCGTGATCAGATAAGAAGAGGTGATCCAGAATCATTTTTTCTCATTAATGGTGATGTTTGTGGTGATTTTCCACTTGTAGAAATGGTAGAATTTCATAAAAATAAAGCAGGAAAAAGTTTAATAACTGTCATGGGAACTGAGGTAATAAGTTTACTATATTTTTCTCTGCTATAATTTTTTTCATTCATATTCTTATTCAATATTTTGATTATTTAATGATATTGTACTGCAAATATTTTTATCTTAACTTTAACTTTTTTATATTCAATTATTGAGATGTTTTTAAAATAGATTTATTGGTAAATTAATAAAAAACTTATATTCTTTAAAACTTATTCATAATAATTTAAATAATTAATAATAATTCTTTAATAGTTTTTATTTTCTGGATTTATGATATGATTTAATTGAATATTTATATAAAAATGAAATATATTTATCAGTTTTAATTAACTTCAATTTGAATTTTGATAAAGAAGAGTTTGATCTTTCCAGAGATAGAAATAATCAATTTTATACATATTTAAGTATACTTGTAAACTTATCCATTTCAAAATCAATATCAAATTTAATGGAAGCAAATCTACAATGATCTAGTGATAGAAAGAAAATTTCATAATTATCAGAAACAAACTTTTATTCTTAAGTTTAACAATTTACAAGTAATTGAAAATTACATAGTCAACATTCAATTAAATTATTAAGTCTAATGAAATAAATAAGCTAGCAAACTTATTAATTATTAAATAAATTGTCAAATTAAAAAAGTAAAAATAAAGTTAATTTATTTAAAAAGTATCAATATGCATAATGTATATATCAATTTTACTTTTAAGCTAAATAATAACATTGTAAAACTACACGTAAATCCTGTTATTAAATCTGAAAAGTTACTCCTTAATACTCACCCGAGCGGACAGGGGATAAAAATAAAAAAAAATGTAAAGTAAAATTTCTTATTTTTTTAACATTTTAATTATGAATGATAGAAATTAAGTACCGAAATTAATTTAATTTAAATACAGGTAGGCCTTGATTAGTGCGAGCTCGAATAATGCGATATTCGATTAGTGCGACTTATAAAAATTATACAGTTTTTCACCTACACGACGCTCTTCCGATCTCAACTTATAAAATTGATACCGTTTTTCAGTTACGATATTCGATTAGTGCGACTTATAAAAATGATACCGTTTTTCACTTAGTGCGAGCAAATATTCGATTAATGCGAGTTGTAAGCATAGACCAGTTTTACTAACAAAGGTCCATTTTAATGCAAGTTGTAAGCATAGATCAGTCTTACTAACAAAGGTCCATCCCATTTTATGATGTCAATTAACAAATTAATGTTAATTTTCGGTTAGTAAAACCAGACTAGGGGCAGTCCAAGAACAATCACTTGGCTTTGAAGGGGTGAAATACCAGAAAGATGGGATTTTTGCTATTAGCTATTATTTGCCTTATACTGCTGTGCTACCCATATTATTTATTTTCTTTTGTTTATTATCTGATTTCTTTATTTAAAATAAAATTTGTGAAAAATAGTTTATTACCTGATTTCTTTATTTAAAATAAAACTTGTGAAAAAATTTTGTTTATTACCTGATTTCTTTATTTAAAATAAAACTTTTGAAAAAAATTTGTTTATTACCTAATTTCTTTATTTAAAATAAAACTTGTGAAAAAAAAAATTACATCTGATTTCTTTATTTAAAATAAAACTTGTGAAAAAAATTTGTTTTCTTGCTGTCGTATTCTGCTAATAAACAAATAGAAAACTTGTTAAAAATTATGATTTCTTTATTTAAAATAAAACTTGTGAAAAAATTTCTTTTGTTATCATTTGCTGTCATATTCTGCTAATAACAAATAGAAAACTTGTTAAAAATTTCTCATTGGTTCATTAACTTAGCTAATTAGTTCTATCTGGAACTAATTTATTGATTTAATAAAGCTGCAATGCTTAATCGGAAATCGGACTATCCACTCAATTCTCGACCCAGAATTGGTGGCCAGGCAGTGCTAACTTCCACTTTTGATTCACTATTTTGGTTTTGATTTGGCGGTTGGTTTGAGATGCAATCCTGGTAAGTTATTAATTTAGACAATGAACAACGATGTAAAAAATATGAAAATAAATATTTCTTAAACAGTTAGTATTGTGGTTATTCATCGTGAGGTTGGCTAATGACCGGAATGTCACAAAGCAAGAACCAATTACCATATTTTACATATAGTTAATACTTTGATTAGTGCGAATTCGAATAGTGCGAGAAATTTGTGGAACCCATTATTCGCACTAATTGAGGCCTACCTGTAATTACAGTACAACTTTCACATTCACACCTATAATTGGGCTTATGGTTGGCCCCTTTGACTTTTTGACAGACGATCTCAGTGTGTTGCCTCGACTTCAATATATTGCAAAATCATTTTGACGATGAGATTAGTTACCATAGATCGTTGCTTGTTACTCACACAGACAAAGAGGAAACATCCATTCCCTATATAAATGGTATTCGAAATTATCCATTCACACCTATAATTGGGCTTATGGTTGGCCCCTTTGACTTTTTGACAGACGATCTCAGCGTGTTGCCTCGACTTCAATATATTGCAAAATCATTTTGATGGTGAGATTAGTTACCATAGATCGTTGCTTGTTACTCACACAGACAAATAGGAAACATCCATTCCCTATATAAATGGTATTCGAAATTATTGCCACCATCTTTCCTAACAAGTAAGAATTATGGTATTAGATTTATTTCGTCGGATCCTAACGGTGAAAATGTTTTTATAGTTTTAAAAAAATATATTTTCTTTTAACTATCAATTATCGATTGCTAAATATATTGTAAAAATATTTGATATTTATTTGGAGATAAATAATATACTTATACTTTCTATATTTCTTAGTTTTAAATCTTCAAAATGAATTAATCATGTCATGAAAATTATGTAATTAAGTTGTTCCTCACAAAACTCGCTTTATCCTTCAAAATGAATTAATCATGTCATGAAAATTATGTAATTAAGTTGTCCCTCACAAAACTCGCTTTATCCATTTCTTTAAAAAATGAATTAATCCTTTCTAAAATTCAATGCTCATCACATGGAATTCCAGTAATTACAATCCATCTTCAACAGGTTACTGGACTGTTACTGCAATAGGTGAAAAACATTTCGGAATAGACTGTACATATATAGTAGTATTATAATAATTACTTTTTAATATACTGGTTTAACAGACTATTTTATCATAACAAAAATTCTAATGGAATACTAATTCTTAGAATTTTATCTAATGGAAAAAAATTCTAAGGAAAATACAGTAATTCCTCCATGAAATTAATCTTCTTGGTCACTTTAGCAGATTAAAATTTTTAAAACTAATCAAATGCGTGGTCAATATACACATTAGACAGGTGGTCACTATACAGAATAAAAATAGCATTACATCCTATGGGAAACAAACCAACTTTTGAAATTTGGTCTCTTAGCCAGGTGGTCACTGTATCACGGTGGTCATTTTAACAGGTTTCACCGTATTTATCTTAACTAAATTTTAAATAGCGATAAGTTCAAATCATTTAGGTAAGGAACAAAAAAGAACCAAGAATTAAAAGTAAAATAGTGTCATCTGTGAGGGATAAGGAAAAAGAATCGATACCTTATCAGGATTTAGCAAAAAATGGATGTGATTGAACGACATAAAAGCGGCGCTCAACTTCTGCTTTCGATTTTCCTGTTTTGGTTTTGATTTGGCAGTTGGTTTAATGATGGTATGTGAGACAATTCCTGGTAGGTTATTAATTTAGATGATGAACAATGATGTAAAATATGAAAATAAATATTTATCTCAAACCTGCTTCTACTCGTATTCATACTACTTACTTTTATATTCAAGCACTATCAGTAGTTGAGTCTATTATGTTTTGCTCAGTAGCTAACGTTTTCGGTATTTATTAATCCATCTTCAGGCTACAATCTAAATCGAACTGCGTTCTTTATTCTATAATGTTCTATTCGAAAACGAACTTTTATAACAGGAATAAAATAAACAAAATAAAAATAAAAAATAACTAAAAAATAAAAAATGGAGAAACAAGGATGTATAATATGGAGAAACAAGGTGTATACATGATACCAGTTGAAAAGAAAGACACAAGATCGACCGCATCGTAGATAGGTGTCACCACTAGGACCCTAGCACAAAGAATTAAAGAGCAAAGTGGATTTAAAAAAAGGGAGATTAACAACAGTGTTGGTGACTGAGGCATATAGTAGTGACGTAATGATAAAGTGGGAAGAAACGAAAATTATTAGACCGCTAAAACGTAGTAAACAAGCCCTTACCACAGAAACCATAGAAATAAGATCTAGGCAAAACAAAGAATGTTTACTAAATGATAGGACGGCAATAGACCTCCCCCCGTCTTGGAACTACGCGATAGACGTAATAGGAAACCGGAAGTAGCAACGTCTAGAGTTTGTGAGCGTCGGGTGTTTAAAAAATGGAAACATCGTGATACAGCTGATAGTTTTAGCACCATGGCAACCGTTTTTTATTTTTTAGTTATTTTTTATTTTTATTTTGTTTATTTTATTCCTGTTATAAAAGTTCGTTTTCGAATAGAACATTATAGAATAAAGAACGCAGTTCGATTTGAGATGTAGCCTGAAGATGGTATAATAAATACCGAAAACGTTAGCTACTGAGCAAAACATAATAGACTCAACTGCTGATAGTGCATGAATATAAAAGTAAGTAGTATGAAAATAAATATTTCTTAAACAGTTAGTGTTAAGTTAGTATTGTGGTTATTCATCGTGAGGTTAGCTAATAGCCGGAATCTCACAAAGCGAGAACCAATTACCATATTTTACATATAGTTAATACTTTGAATAGTGCGAAAAATTTGTGGAACCAATTATTTGCACTAATCGAGGCCTACCTGTATTCCGAACAAAACATCAATAAGAGATCATTCTTATATTCTCATATCGGCTCAGTGGTAGACTTATTCAGCTTAGATGACGTCACTAGCCAGGAAAGCTCTTTTGGAGGATGGATTCTGGTTCCGTAACACGTGATTGCTAACTAGTACAATAGAGAATGTGGAAGTAAGTCAACTCTTAAACTAAAATGTAATAAGTTTGATAATATTGAAAATAACGATAAATAATAAAAGAGCATAATAAAATAAAAAAGGATAGGTCAGAGTTAACCACAAAATTATGATTTGTTATCAAATTAGGGGATTTTTCATCCATATATTCCTACTTTAATTAAATTTTACCCTAGTGACTTATTTTAGAATTAAACTGCCAAATTAATGATTATTTATTAATTATACTACAGTGCTACCGTTTATTGGATTAATAGTGAATTATTTTAAATTTAGGTTAAGGTAGCACTATCTATTATTTAATAATTAAATTATAATTTTTACTATTTAGTTATTAAATAACAGATGACGCCACCTTAGCCTAAATTTAAAATAATTAATTATTAATTTGGCAGTTTAATTCTAAAATATGTCACTAGGAGTAACATTTGGGTAGATTAGGAATATTTGGATGAAAAAAATTAGTTTGATTTACTAGTTGATGTTGATGCTAATTCTTATCATATTATTTGAAGAAGCAATAACATCAATTAAAGAGGTGAGTATTTGTTAAAGTTTCTGGTAAATACTAATGCTTTTGTTTTAAATAAGGGCAATGAACATTTGTTGTTAAAAACAGAATGAAGAGTGTGAAGATTTACACCCCCGACTTTTCCTAATTTATTTTTATTATTTTGGATATTGTGTTTCATTTAAAGATTAACTTACATTTCATGTCCTCCATTTCAGGAGAAATTGGAAATCATCAGTTATGGAACAGAAATGCCATCTTCCAAATGAACTCACTTGTCATGTGACATCATTTATTCTAAAATAATATCACTGATGTGACTCAGACTAGAAGAGTTAAAGAATAGTCTCTTATCAATGATTTATAATCAGGAAATAATTACTATTAAATCGAAAGAGAATACATATCAAAAAATTCATGCCAAACTAAAAAATTGAACCTGTTGCACAACTGTATGTAAATCAGCCAACCAAAAGATTTCTATGAGTCTGTATTATAAAAAGCTGTTGTCAGCTAGGTGGAATGAAGTGTAGCCTAGAACAGACTGTATTATGACTTTCAATTCTCTCTTGTGATATCAACAATTACCATTTTTGTATCAACATGTGGAGGTAGTAAAATAAGTTATTACTTAAGGTTATTTAGTATTTCAAATTAATAAATTTATTGTTATTTTGAAATTTGGATTGATCATTAAACAAGTTTCATTACTAACCAGTTTACTGCTTTACTATTGTTTAAATAACACTGAATTTTTTTGCACTTTTTTGATGTGCTTGGATTCAATAAAATATTTTTTATTATTTAACTTTGTTTATAAATTTATTCATTTACTATTTATAAGTGCTCTAACATCTTTGTTATTTTGTTCTAACTATGAAGTTTGTTACTTTAGCAACCATGAAATTCTGGTTATGTTTTGATGTGTTGTGTTAACTTTAGATTTGTTAGTTTATTTCTGGAATTTGTTTTCCAGAAATTAGAAGACTGGCCAGGAAGACACTGAAATATTGCTGAGTCATAAGAGCATTAGATATTTTTAATTATTGATTTGTTTTGAATATTGAACTTTGCAATATTAACTTTGCAATTATTTATTTCAGTGAATTGTGTTGCATTCCTCCTTTTATTTTGGTAGAGTCAGCATGTGAAGAGGTTAACTCTGACCTATCCTGGTTATTATTTTATTATACTCTTTTATTATTTATCGTTATTTTCATTATTATTTAATGTATTATATTTTAGTTTAAGAGTTGACTTACTTTGCATGTTCTCTGTCTCAGTATTTAGCAATCACATGTTATGGAACAGACAGCTGTCTTCTGAATGAGCTTCCCTGGTTAGTGACGTCATCCAATCTAAATAATTTTACCACTGAGCTGATATGAGAAAATAAGAATGATCTCGTATCGATGTTTTGTTTGGTGCATAATTAATTTGTAAAGAGGATGACATGAATTGATTACTCTGTAAATTAATAAATTTGATATTGTTACACATATTTATGTAAATGTAGCCAAGCTTGGGACTGTATGTCACTCAGTATAAAAATCTACATAGCCAACAACACGGTGACGTATTGTATTGAGCTAGAACTAGAATAGTGACATTCAAATTTCTTATAGAGATCTACAATTGCTCGAAGTTTGTATTGATGGTGGAAGTATTAGAATTTAAGTAGTATTTAAGGTTTATTTCTTGTGAATAATTGAAATTTTGGATATTTGAGTTGGATTAAATAAGTTTTGTTGATTAATTGATTGTTGCTTTATTATTGTTTTAATAAAGCTTTAATTAACACTTTTGTAAGTGTTTTGAGTCTAATAAATTTATATTTTCTGTTATTTAACTTGTTCTGAGAATTTATTATTATTAGTAAAAGTTTTTAACATAATTTGTTGTTTTCAATCTAACACTTAATTGATACTTCTAGTTGTAAGTTTCCGGTTGTTTTGTTTTTGCTGGTTAAACGTCAAGTTTTGATTTAGATTGTTTTGGATTTAATTATATTTAATTTAGAATGTAGTAAAAGACCTGAACACAGGCCAAACTCTGGATGTGCAGAATTGTTAGACCATTAGGTTTAGTTATAATTATTATTATTGGTGTTCATTAGAAAATGCGACATTGCAATACCAAATAATTATGAACTTGAAATCATTAAATTATTGAAAATTTAACATTTAAAACAAATTTTTAATTTTTAAATTTCCTTTAGTATTTCATAATATACAGTCGATTCTTATTATTGGGCTTGATAATTTAGGTTTATTTGGATATAGTTCCCTTGAAGTTATTATTTAAAAATAAAAAAAAGATCTTTGAATTTTACTTAATCAAGGTGTTTTATATAACAAGAAAACTTATTTACAATAAGTTTTTATTATTGTAGCTCATAAGAACTTATTGTAATTTGCAAACATGATATCAAATGTAGACCGTCAAATGTGTGTTTTATTATTGTAGCTCATAAGAACTTATTGTAATTTGCAAACATGATATCAAATGTAGACTGTCAAATGTGTGAGATGTTCCCTCTTAATTAACAACATTCAATGAAGCAAATGCATGCTCACAGAGATAAATGAAACAGAAAATTAACTGAAATACACTCAATTTTCTACATGCATGGATATTTCTTTACAAAGTAGGTTCCAAAACTTAGTATCAAACATGTGTTAGTGTACTTACACACACAGATATTATTCAATTTCAGACATCTATGATATACATTGAAATGCATACTTATATATATATCATAGATGGATGGAGATAGATATATATATATAAGATATTATTCAATTTCAGACATCTATGATATACATTGAAATGCATACTTATATATATATATATATCATAGATGGATGGAGATAGATAGATATATATATATATATCTATATCTATCTATCTATTCTCCACCAAATTATTCTTTATTCCTAAATATTTCAAAATTACATTGAGTTCAGCTTTCAATAAATCATTCCTAATATTCACTTTTGAGTCTCATACTCGACGGTTTATTTCTACTTCCATTGTAGCAAGTTGGTGGATAAACAATTTGTTAGATTATAAATTACAGACACAAAATGATATAGCATATTAATATATTTGATCAGATATATTATATTGGAGAAAAATTTATTTCCAAGAGGTTATGAGCAACTATAAATGGCTGCATGGTCAATTGATCATCATCTTGGCCACTTCTATTGTATGTTGTATCATAATATTGGATATATCATCATATATCATTTAACATCAGTGCCGGATTAAGTTAGTGTGAGACCCAATTGGATATTTCTCGTCCCTTCAAAATATGGCTTATATGTATAAATAAAATAAGTAACATTTATGAATAAATATGCAATTTTTAATTAAACCTTTGATTGCTATGGATGCATAAATATGTCCAGATAAAGCTATCAATGTGGACTATGGATGCATATATGCTTTACCAATTGTTTCAATTCAAAAATACACGAATAAACGTTATCAATGAGTTTGAGAGAGTCATATCCTGAATATACAAGGACTTCAATTTCGATGACTTTCGGAGATGACAAAATTTTACACGAACTGTCTTTAGTCTCTGGGAAACACACACAGTATAGGTGATGCAGTTACCGAATTTCTTACTCTAAAGCCTATTCGGCAACAAAGAATTATACTCCTGAAGAAGTAAACTATGTAGGAAATAAATCGGCGAAGTGGAGAATTTGTAACAGATGAGCATGGTGAGACACAGAATCAAAAAGCCTCGGTCCCCGGGCAAAGTTAGCTTTTAAATCCCGTGACCTTTTGTTCACCCTTTCCCGGGAGAGGAAAGATGATGTTTATACTTTCTCGAACAATCGCAGAGATGGGTGTCGAATTCGCGACTATTCGTCGGCCACCTGGGATAAAAAATCTATGCAATTTATTGATATCCAGCTTGAAATGGAAATGCGGAAAACAACAGGTCTTGCAACCTACGAGCGGTTCAGGTTAGATGCACAAGTAAGGATGACTGTCAGTATATCCGAAGAACTTTCATTTGACAGAATGTTACTTCTTTCAGCAAACAAGAAACGTGATTATAGTAACATTGCAAAATAATATAATTATATCATAATGAAGAGATTTTCATGTTTATATTTTGGATAAATTAAATCAACATATGAAAATACTGTGAGGCCCGCACGGCCCGCAGAGCCCGCAAGATAGAAAATACACAAAAGAGGTTAAATTAATATTTATTTATGAAAATTAAAAGGAATTTTAAAAACATCAATTATTTTGTCAAACAAATTATGGTGCAAAATATAATTGATTCATTGTCTCTCAAAAATAAAAAAAAAAAAACTATTTATCTGATGAATTATGTTCTATTTTGAACAGATTTTTGAAATATTTTTAAATGACTTGAACATTTTTAAATTCTTTGCATATTTATCCAGGAAAAATCGAGATCTATGAAGTTTCTTGAATGATTTACCTTAAAATGGTTATAAACTAATTATTTGCATTGGCAATATCTTCATCAATTATCAGTAGTAACAGTAAAACCTTCAATAACATTCCTGGTAAGAACAGAATTAATAATTCACTTGTTGAATTTCATATCATTTTAAAAATACTCACTTGTTATTCTTCAAATTCCATTTATAATCCATTTCCTATGGCTAAGACTCTTCTGGCCTTATATTTACATGTAAAAATGCAAGTTTCATTTACTTCATTCATAAATCCAAGATCAATTAATAACCTTATATTATTCATTTAAACTGTGAAACTTTTTTTAATATTTTCTGGTAACATTCACATATATTATGCATACTTAATTATAATTCTCCATTAATTTATTTGAAAATATTTTCATAATATTAGATAAGAATACATTGAAATCTGCAAAAGTAGTGTTAATATAAACAATATTTTCAGAATATTAAATAAGAATACATTGGATTCTGCAAAAGTAGTGTTAATTAATTTAAATAGAAATTTTTTCCCAACATGTTCCAAGAGATAAAATAAAATCGATTCATTTACATTCAATTTTTCCAAGAAAAATTTTTCTTTTTGTAGATATACAAAAATTAGATGTTAGAAGGCTCGGGTGTAAAAGCCCAGCCATAATAGTAAATATAAACCATTATTCTTCATTTATTTTCCTTTTCATAAGTTAGAAGGCTCGGGTGTAAAAGCCCAGCCATAATAGTAAATATAAACCATTATTCTTCAATTTATTAGCCTTTTCATGATTTCATTTTGCCTCAAACTCATTTTGCCCCTTCAAGCACAGGGCCGATTGGGTGCAATCGGTCCAATCAGCTTAGATCCAGCACTGTTTAACATGCATTATAGTCATCATTAATAATAAAAATAATGATTAATAATGATTATTTGTCATTAATAGTAATGTTATTGATATTATCATTAACCCAAATTACAATTTTATGATAATCATAGCTGCAGCATTATTGTATAAAATTACAAGTCTGCATAATAATTATTTTTTAAATATTCTGGATATTAGACTTTTTTATAAAAAGTCAAATTATGCATAAATCAAATTTATACAAGGTGGAAACCATGTATGTCCAATAATATGGATATAGGAAGTTAACAACTTGTAACAGGGATATATTCCTAATTTTTCAGTCAAAAGTTGAATGGTCAGAATTTGAAGCAAGATTTCCCAGAAATGCATTAAAATAAAAGGAAAACGGATTTTACAAATAACATATTCAACAAATTTTTTAAATATTAGTGCAATATACAAGATGGAAGAAAAGTCTTTACCCCTCCATATAACTTGATAACTATCATAGATTTCAAAAATCTGTTAATGCCAACAAATAGGAAATCATGGGTGGGTACCTGATGGTGACCTTCAAATGAGCTGATTATGCAAATGAATACACTTGCAAACCCTATCCCATAAATCATAACAGATGGAAAAATTTCCAATTACAAACTTGTTCAGCATTCAATTCTGAACACTTTAAAAAAAAAAAAACTTCATCAAAATTGGATGATTAGGTCACCCAAAATGAAACAAAAACATTTTTACATGCAAATCATATCACATGCCCTTCCACATCTGGTTCTGGAAATTTCTGGAGGTTTCACAACAGCCTCATCTTCCTGTTCAATTGGCATAAAAAGCTACATTCACACATGTGCAATTTAGTGTCCATGTACAGTACAGTGGCTGAGTACACACTTAACGAAATGACTGCCATGATCATATACTATGATGCTCCTAATGTGAATGTAGTTGCTGCAGCTCGACTTTATCAGAAAAGAAATCACTCAGCACAAATACTTAGATCTATCATGTCAATTTCTTGAAATGCCCAAAATCAGCAATTGACGAGGCTACAACAATTTTCATTCTTGTATAATAACAGTAGAGGACTGCATCATTACTGCTTGTACAGAGATTTCTACTGACATTCTAAAGGCTGAGGAACTTCATCCATCATTATCTCAACTGTACTTGGGTGCTGGTGAAAAACATTTTGAGCACATCCTTGATTAGTTTTTGCTTATTAATAAGGCTCTGTGTTTTCAATTTATTGAGTTGGGGTATTATGTTTTGGTACTGATTTGGTATATGTCAGAAATAAGTGTCAATTCTTTGCATGTAAAAATGTTTTTGTTTCATTTTTGAGTGAACTATTCATTTAATTTTGATGAAGTTTTTTTAAAGTGTTCAGAACTGAATGCTGAATAAGTTTGTAATTGGAAAATTTTCCCTATCTAATAAGGTTTATGGGATAGGATTTACAAGATACTCATTTGCATCATCAGCTGATTTGCCATGGGTGATAATTTTTTTAAAGTGTTCAGAACTGAATGCTGAATAAGTTTGTAATTGGAAAATTTTCCCTATCTAATAAGGTTTATGGGATAGGATTTACAAGATACTCATTTGCATCATCAGCTGATTTGAAGGTCACTATCAGGAAGCCCACCCATGGCTTCCTATCTATTAATGTCCATCCATGGCATTAATAAATTTTCAAAATCTATGATAATCATTAAGTTATTTAGAGGGGTACAGACTTTTCTTCCATCCTATATAGTCTGTATACTACAGAGATTTCCTCTAGAAAAATTGTTGTGCAATGTCACAGTTTTTAAACCAACAGCATGATGGAAAGATCCAAAGTAAATAATCACAAGCTCAAATAGAAGGACATTTTATTAGCATGTAATATTTTTGGCCTACACAAACCATTTTCAGTACAGAGTTTCTAAAGCAACGCTTAACAATCAACAGCATGATGGAAAGATCCAAAGTAAATAATCACAAGCTCAAATAGAGGGACAACATTTTATTAGCATGTAATATTTTTGGTCTACACAAACCATTTTCAGTACAGAGTTTCTAAAGCAATGCTTAACAATGTACATTCCTGAAGCAGTTTAAATTTATAAAAAAACTCAAATAGTAGGACAATACTTTACTAGCATATAATTTTTTCTACACATTCCAGAAAAAATTTGAATTAAAAAAAAAAAGTTATATAACTAATAAAAGAATATTTTTCTATTATTTGAGCTACTTTTTATAAATTTGAACTGCTTCTGGAATGTATGTTGTTACTTTACTAGCATATAATTTTTTCTACACATTCCAGAAAAAATTTGAATTAAAAAAAAAGTTATATAACTAATAAAAGAATATTTTTCTGTTATTTGAGCTATTTTTTATAAATTTGAACTGCTTCTGGAATGTATGTTGCTAAGCATTGCTTTAGAAACTCTGTACTGAAGATGGTTTCTACATAAACTGAAAATTTTACATGCTAATAAAAAAAGCGTTGTTTTGCTTTTCAAACTTGTGTTTATATAATTTGGATAATCAAGGCTGGTTGTTAATAATATTTGATATGGAAATATTAACTTCTGACCAATTCTGACTTACAGCGGCAGAGTTTGAAATTGAACTCTATCTTAACTTGAGAACTATTTGTATATAAAATAAAAATTCCTAATATAATAAAGGTAAATTTACCCATGATGATAATCATATTGTTTCTGTTTAAATACTGTTGCCATATGCTGAAATATATCTAAAGAGCATAGATACACTCCACAGTTGATATCTGTGCTAATAAATGTAGATGGTTTTTCAACATAATGAATTATCTATATAAAAAAAGAAAATCTTTTAAATCAGAGTAATAATAAATATTAAAAAGTTTAAGGACTCAAACATAACGTAAGATAAATATGAAATTATTTTATTTTCTTTCATCTTCATTAATTATATTTTTCAAATTCTAAATTTAATATGATATACTTAATATTTTATTTCAGATTTAATTAATTAAAATGTTAAGTAAAATATTATTCAATCATCTTTTGTTGAAATCAATTGAAAAATAAGAGTTGTTCTTGTTTTTCAATTTATTTTCAACAAGAGATGATAAACTGTATATTCAGTATATTCTAAATACAAAAATTGCTTTGCAATTTTTATTTGTTAAATAAATAAAACAAGTACAATAACTGAAAGTTTTAAAACAGAAAATATTGATAATGAGAGAAAAATAAATTGTTTGCTTATAGTTGCAATTATTTACTAAATTTCTTTCCAAATTTATTTGAAACAAAAATAATATATAAAATGAAAATATAATTGTTCAATACAATGAAATTTTGATTATCTAATTATTGCTTTACTGAACATCAAAGGCTTGGATAAATATATTTTGATTATCTGCATTGTTGTGCTGAATCAGATATGGAAAGAATCTGTTTGGATTCATCACACAACTAGGTTTGATACAATTTGGTTTTTGATGGATTTATCATCAAAAAACAAATGAGGAAAAGTCTTACAATCATGCAAGGGCAACATACTATTTTTTATTTTATGAAAAACTTTGGTTGGTTAGTTGCTTAGGTTTATTGGCACAAGTCCTATAGGCCAAGCTGCACCAGACATTAGATAAATATTTAAAAGGTATATAATTAACAAAAAATAAATAAAAATAATAAGTAACAGCAAATGAAATAACAGAAAATTTATTGTGCCAACAAAACATAAAGGCAACAACAGTGTAAAATGATATGATTAAAACCAACAGTAACAAGATACACTCAAAACAAATTGTCAAAGGGCAGAATACAGCAATGTAGAAAATAATGTAAAAGATCATATATAAAAAAAAAAATGAGTACCAATACAGTAAAATAAACACTAAATATGATGTAAAATAAAAATCAGTTTTGGATTATGCTTATTAAAAACTTTTTTGCTATATAGCTTATGCAGGGCTATGTTTATATAACTGACAATACAGTAAAATAAACACTAAATATGATGTAAAATAAAAATCAGTTTTGGATTATGCCTATTAAAAACTTTTTTGCTATATAGCTTATGCAGGGCTAAAGTTCCAGTTATGTGTTTTTGTAGTATTAAATTTCTATTATCGGAATAATTAGAAGAGCTGATCAGACCAGCATCTGGAAATCTTGCAGAGTCATTCTGTTAGGTTTAATTATTGATAAGTTTGTGAACATTGCAACTTTGTAATTAAAATTCAATTATGAATGCAAGAGAAAGCATCCTATAGTCAAATGTTAGTTTCCAAAATTATGAAAAATCTCATATTTGGAAAATTATTGATTCCAAATCCTTTGTGCCCTTTATATATGAAAAAACACTTTCATAATTGAGTATAGAAAAATTTTATGCAGAACATTGCATTAACAACTAAAAACAGAAATCTAAAATTTAAAAATGAAAATTGCATTAAACCACTAGCCAATGATTGGGAATAAAGAATATTTAAAAAATAGACAGAAGGTAATTACTGCCCCTTCCAATAAACATCAGATGTACAGAAATCTAAAATTTAAAAATGAAAATTGCATTAAACCACTAGCCAATGATTGGGAAGAAAGAATATTTAAAAAATAGACAGAAGGTAATTACTGCTCCTTCCTATAAACATCAGATGTTTTTTTAGCCATTATAAAAAACACTGCACCCAAAAAACATTTACTTAATGCCAAAATTAAATAATAAAATTAAACAAATAAAGTATACTACAGAAATATGAAATAAGTAATAATTCCACTGTTTTCAGGATCAAAGAATAAAACATAGCACATCAAGCAATATAAAAAAGTTCTTTAACATTCAGAACTTTCTGAAAGTCAACTAAAGAGAACTTTTTATACTGCTTTATGTACAATGTTTTATTCTTTGATATATGGAACAATACATCAACCCTAAATTTAAAAGGTATGGTTTACATCATTCTTTGTAATTGTAATAATTCATACATATACAGTGAAACATCTCTATGTTGGATACATTTGGTTCCTTCAAAATGTGTTCAACTTAGAGAGGTGTTCAACTTAGAGAAATGTCCAACATAGAGAGATTCATAAAATCAAAATTTTTTCTAAACATACTAAACACTAAATTTTCATGTCAATGCAAACCTTTATTCAAATCAAATTGGAAACCTATTATTATTTTAAATAAAAACTCAAAAATGTTAAATACACA
>AYEL01082020.1:0-28322 GCA_000484575.1 Olivierus martensii | reverse complement strand
ATATTTAAAATAATATTAATTTAAAAATTAATAATAATTTTTACCTTAGAATAATTGAAAAATGATTTCCAAATAAATCACCCAATTTTATAGGATTATTCTTGTATCTGAAATAATAATAATCTAAATTTAAAATGATTTTTTATTTTGTATTATAATGAAATATTTTAATTTCTGTTTATTTTGTATTAGTTATTTAGAAATTATCTTAATATATAATCACTTTTTACATTGAGATATTATTTTTCTTTCTTTTATTCTCCAAAGAAATCTATGGCACCATTCATAACTTAATTATTAATTTATTTATTGATTCCAAGATGATGCCAACATTAATTAAAATTTATTTCTAATTATTAAAATTTCATTATAGTATCAAGGATTTGTTTGGCATCCATTAGACTTAAATAACTATTTAATACTTTCAATTTTTATTTTAATCTAGTTTTCTGTTTATTTTTAATCTATAATGTGTTTTTAGGAATGAGATTATATTTATCTCATTATAAAAAAATAACATTTATTCAGAATTACTATGCTATATTTCTTTTGAAAAATATGTTGAATATTCGAGTTAAGAGCAATTTTAATGATGGCAAAAATTTTAAATGCAAAAGTGATTACCCTGAATATTAAATTTATCTATTCTAATAGACAATATTAATTAAAATATAAAATATTTTCAAGTAATTTTAAATTTATATTATAATATTAATATAGTTAGTAGTAAATTTATAATTTACACCAATTATAAATTATATACTAAAAATATATGTGCGTGCACCTGCACATAAAATCTATCGTTCACAGATTACCACTTTTTTTGAAACATCATTCAATATTTTGTGTCCTGAACAAATCCTATTTAAACTATAAAAATTAAATCTGCATCAATTGTTTCTTCAATTATCATTTTCCTGCATCTATTAGCTAAAAATTCTAATTCCAAAGAACTTTAATCCCATACTGATCAATTTGAAGAAATAAAAATTTACTTTACCTCTTTATAGTTAAGTGGCGATCAATGTTGCCATCTCATCATCAGTCAGCACCCATACTCACAGATATCAGTGAGACAGTAGCAAGTCTATAATGTCTACATCAGCCTACATTCTTATCTGATCCAGTTTTTGATGTGATTCACATAATCACAAGAAGTGTATGTAAAGTAACAAGGTAAAGTAAACTTTTACCCATCCTTATCCTTATGCAAACAAAACTGTATTAGTTTATTTCAAAACTTTGTGGAGCTTTTAGACATTCATCATCGTGATGAACTGCATGTCTTACTCTTTATGGACGGTGCAATCTTGTGTGTTGCCAGATCTTTTAAAGTGTTTTGGTGACAAAATATTTTGGAGTTTTAAATGGTTGCAAGAGATTTAGCAAATTTACAAATTCCTTTTAATGAAAAGAAAATTATTTTTTGTTGATGTGAGAATTTTGCTAATTTTACTCTGCTATTTGATGATTTTCCATAAGTTGGATTTGGCAAAATAAGTGTGGATCATTTCTCTTTATTCTTAGCCTATTTGATTACAGCATGTGTTGTTGATTCATTACAATGCTTTATGTTATTATTATTAGTAGCATTGTTATTTTAATCTAAGTTTCATTTTTTTTTCATTTTATAAAAGCCCCTGCATCCATCATTTTCCCTTATCTGTAGTTTTTATTTAACACTCCCAATAGAAACAATGAATTAAGGTTTCATTATATTATTATGATGAAATAATATAAGGGTGTCTTCAACTTATGATGGGGTTACATACAAAAATTTTGGTTATAATTCAAATCAGTCATAATTAGAAGCATGATTTTTCACACACACAATGTTAAATTATATTGTCATAAAGACAATGTCATAAATAGAGATTACATTCCCCCATCACAAATCTTAGAATATTCTTTTAAAAAGTAGTAGCATACAGTAATGTTGACTAAATACTGTTTATTCTTTAAAATGACGAAATTGCATATTTTGTGAACTACTGGGAGAAGAATTTATTTATCAGAACTTTATATGAGTAAAACTAAAGAAAGGACAGTATAAAAACAAAAATAGAATGCTTAAATTATATGTCCCCAAATATCTAGTCAGCTGTATGGTAAAACAATCATTCACTATCTTGAAGGATCAGAATTTAATTCCAGGTCTCATATATCATTTTTCAGACAGTCCAGGCTCACTGAACCCTATCCTTCAATTTTCCAGTTGATACTACCATAGATGTTAGACAATCTGTGAGGATTCAAATTGGTTGCTGCCAAAAGTATCCTTTAGCAGCTTAACCTGTTCACTATCATTGCCAGACTAGACTCAAGATTATCATTGCCAGATTAGACTCAAGGGGTTATTAGCGGCATCAGGCAGTTGACATGTATACACGGCAATGGTACAGAATGATCTGTCATAATTTTTTAAAATTATTTTGCACTAATCTGAAAAAACTTTTCAAAATGTAATTACTGCATATTTTAGATTATATTTATTGTTATCAAATATCAATTCATAAAAATTTTTTCCCATTTTATTATTATTATTTTTTTATTTTAAATTGGCATGACATTCTAGATAAGAACCCTCACTAATTCCTTCCCAGGAAATTTCTGTTCCACTTACTAAGCTCTATACTGTCTCTTATTGGCAGAAAAAGTATATTCTGAATCAATAAGGGTAAAATAACTAAAATTATAGCTGTTATTGTGGGAGAACAGTTGTTTTATATTTTGGAAGTTATTTCTTGAAAAAACATCAAATATTTCAAAATAAAACAAAATCAATTAAACTGTCAAGTAAACATATAATTTTATGTAAACAATTGCTTAAAAATGATATCTAATATAAATTTTAGCATTTTTTTTATAAGAGAATACACATCAATAATTTTGCTAAGAAAATTTGCATAACTAAACAAACTTTTTCATTGAAATATGCACAGAAATAAATCATACATGGATTGTTTTATTGAGGAAGGACACAACTATCAGATATGCATGCACACCAAGAGGAAGAGGTAATCACTGACTCAAGTGGATTGTTCTGCAAAATCTTACATAAGTCAAAAAATATATATGTTGGAGTATGTCCTATATAGTACTGAAAATAGCATCCTATACTGCATTGCAAGGACATTAATATAATTATTTTTAATATTAAGAATAATCACATAAGAAACATGGCAAAGTCACTTATCATCTTTGAAGATCTAGATTAATTTAATTTAACCCAGCAATGGTTTCATTAAGCTGAAAGTCCACATTTCACCAAACTCAGTAATCGGATTGAAAAAAATTAGAATTTTCCTAAATCACTAGGTCATTCCCAATGCATTCATTATATTTTGCAGAGCATTAAAATCAGCCACAAAAAAAAATGTGTGGACTTGAAGAAATGATTGTTTAATTCTAAATGGAAATGACATATCCTTACATCATAAATTCTGACCCCAGTATCATAGTATATACTGTTTAACATATACTCAACCTTTCTCTTTAAAAAAAAAAATAAATTATTTTGTTATCATTAACTGTAATGAGAAAATGAATTTTTGAATCTGTTTTATCCTCATAATTTGCATATTTTATATCAGATAAAAAAATTCATAATCAAAAAAAATTTCTTTTTGGTTGGAAATTGTTACAAAATATGCATACTAGTTAGCCCCTGGTCACTATGTGCCCAAATACACGAAAAACAAAACATTTGTTTCTTATCTGTCGAATTTGAGATTTTTCATTTATTTAGCCTAACCTTGTATATAATGCTTTTGCTTGTTTTTTGAATGGGTTTATTAGATTAGTTTTAGTTAACAAACTGAACTGGATTGGACCTTCCCTGAAAAAAAAAAACAGTGTGGGACTCTTGGCAGTGGTGTCATGTTTCCCTGATGGTGTCAGATTTTTAGTACATATGTTTACTTACACGATTTTCGTCAGTCCCACCTATCGCATAACTTTGGGATATTACTGTATTTAGATTTCTTGTCAGATATTTTAATTATACATTTCAATCAATCAAATAACTAAAAAATACTTACTGAATATTTCCTATTTTAATATTCCTCAATTTTTCATTTAATTCTAACAACTTATTAGCAGCAACACGATAGACAGATACCATTTGAGTGGTTTTACCCCTTTTGTCTTTTGTTCCAGCATAAGTAAAAGCAGATGTTGGCATTCTATAAATATATTTAATAAATCAAAATAATTAATATGTTTTATGAATAAGGAGAATTTTTAATTCAATGGATGAATAAAATAAGTACATTTTTGAAAGCAAATTTTTTATATGAAAATATATACTCATAAAATTTTTTATTATTTAAAACATTTAATTTTTTAAACTAAGTTTTATTGTTAAACTCTCTAGTATAGGAATAAATAACTTTATTGAAATGTGAACAAATTCAGGAAATAAAAAATTATCCCTTCTAAATTTGACCAATTATAAATACTATCTATTTTTGTTAAAAAGTTGTGCACTTAGATGTCAAGTTATATTTATTTTTGTCAACAATTTGTTGTTGCATCAAAATTAAACCAAAACAACAAAATTAAATATTGAAGTTAGTTCTTATAAAAATTACTATGTTTTTTATTTATATATGTATTAAAAGTAATTGTTGAATTAACAGTAATATAATGAAAAATTGTTTAACAATATTTTTATGGTAATATTTTATTTCACTTTGCCTTCTTTTTGGAATTGAATCACAAGCTGCATTATAAATGTGACAATTCCATTTAGCCTATAATACACATTTTGTTTATCCTTACTCTAGTAGATGTATGAATAATAATAAAAATGATAATGATGATAATAATAATAATAATAATAATAATAATAATACCTCCTGAATCCTGTTGAACTGCCTCAAAGTGGTGGAGGGATGTACGTGGGCAGAATAGTCGATGCAAGTCAGAAATCTTTTTCTGGTAGGGTCGCCCTGGGCTAGAAAGCTATTCCACTATACCCAACTAAATGCTAGCAGGTGTTTTTTCTAGTTTACTATGATACAAAGCAGAAAACGAAAGTATACAGGCTCGGACATCACCCAGGTTAACAAGATCCACGTCTGTGAGTTAGGCAGAGGCTCACATTCAGAAAGTTTACTACAGTCTCCCTTGGCCACTGGTGGCAAAAGCAGCACCAACCCAAGTCAGGCTACTGCAATACAAATGAAGGAGCTAACAGTGGCAGAAGAAATAAAAATTTTTGAAAGAAGTGAAAAAGGGAAAATAATAAATGAAAGGCAGTCAATAGATCTTTCGTAAGCTTGGAAATTTGCCTTAAAGGGAAGCCAAACGTAAAAGAAGAACTGAAAAGAACTTTGTTAGTTAATACTAATTAATATTTTTTATTAAAAAGTATATTATTTATGATGATGAAAAACTTAATTATCTGTATGTACTTATGTTTAGTTATTAGAATATATTTATATGTTGAAATTTTAAATGTAATTTGTTTTGTAAAGTTCTAAATCTAATAGTTAGAGTTGAAGAGGGAGATTGTAAGCCGAAAACATTTATCGAAAATAAAGTTTATGAGTGTTCTAATCTGTTTTGGCTGCTCATTTGTGCTAGTATTGGAAGTTTTACTTGTTATTCAAAAACGTTTTTCGCTATCAGTTGAAATACAGACCAAAGAAGCTTCTCACCATCCTTTTCATCTGGCCAAATTGAGGAACTAATCAGTGACCAGTTCTTAACCTCAACAAAACTGCAGCTGGAAGGTTATCCTTCCATATACATTTTTGAGAAAACCTGTCAAAGCATTTCTAAAAACAATATTATTACCATTATCACCACCAAACTCCGATATTTTAGGTACAGATAATAATGATGATAATAATAATAATAATAATAATAATAATAATACCTCCTGAATCCTGTTGAACTGCCTCAAAGTGGTGGAGGGATGTACGTGGGCAGAATAGTCGATGCAAGTCAGAAATCTTTTTCTGGTAGGGTCGCCCTGGGCTAGAAAGCTATTCCACTATACCCAACTAAATGCTAGCAGGTGTTTTTTCTAGTTTACTATGATACAAAGCAGAAAACGAAAGTATACAGGCTCGGACATCACCCAGGTTAACAAGATCCACGTCTGTGAGTTAGGCAGAGGCTCACATTCAGAAAGTTTACTACAGTCTCCCTTGGCCACTGGTGGCAAAAGCAGCACCAACCCAAGTCAGGCTACTGCAATACAAATACCCACAGGAGGGAACGGATTACCACATCAGAGCCCAACCAGCCAAAGTGTTTCCCTGGAAACTCAACCAGAGACCACCAAGGCTGAAAAACCACGCCAAGGCATGAAATGGACAACAGATATGAACAAATTCATCATGCGTACATACTACACAATTACAAAATTAGAAACTGACACTACAAGATACAGAAGGGAACTATATGACAAATTCACAAGCAGATACCCAAATATCACAGTTACAGAACAACACATAGCAGATCAAAGAAGAACTATCATCCACAGAAATCTTATACCACACAATACATTAGAAAGCATTAACACTCAGATAGCACGACAAATTTCACAACATGAAACTGATTCACATACACAAATAGAACACGAAGTGGAACAGACACCACAAATAACATACATTGACAACAACACTAATGCTGAGCTAATAACTAAACTCACTGACACACTCCAGGAATCATTAACCAAATTCACACGTACAGATCCCATGTAACATCCACGCATTCTAAACTTCACAACTCAACAGTTGAACAATACACTACACTGTATGAACACACACACATTCTACCTAAACTTATTAATAAAGAAACAACACTCATGGAATTACACACACTTATTTATTCTGCTGCTATCACTGTCACTACACACCTAGGTCATTAAAACACTTCCAAATAAGATGGGCACAAACACAAATCATCACTTAAAACCTGCCTGGAAAAACGACTTGAAAAACAAATAAACGAAATCAGAACAGAACTAAGTAGAATCACCCAATACACAAAAAACAACATATCCACTAAACTCATGAAATCAATTAGAAAGATTTTCAGAAAACTTAAAACACACATACACCATGAAAACCACAACATAAATATTAAAGAATACATGCAAATGCAATGCAAAACAAAGTTGCAGCAAAATCACAATGCCTGAAATGATACAAAACCAGCTTAGCACATGAACTAGATAACACACTATTCACAAACAATGAAAAGACATTCTACAGAAATATAAACACTAAAGAGCCTAAACAAACAAAAAACTGTGAATTACCAACACAACAATCATTCACTAGCTACTGGTCTGCCTTGTGGGCAGTGCCAATTACACACAACCAGAGAGCCAGCTGGATCACAGAAGAGGAGAGAGACACATTACACGTACCAGAAATGCCCTATACCACACTTTTAATTTATTAAGTTTAATGTCTTTCATAAATATAAATTTGTTTGGCAGATTCCAAAATTGAAAAGTAATGAAGATTTTAAAGTTACTAATGAAAGTGTTTAATAACTATTAATTTAGCATAAGCTTTTTAAATTAATATCAGGAAG
Source organism: Olivierus martensii (assembly GCA_000484575.1). NCBI lineage: Eukaryota > Metazoa > Arthropoda > Arachnida > Scorpiones > Buthidae > Olivierus > Olivierus martensii. The sequence goes on along the minus strand of AYEL01082020.1, from coordinate 20,765 downwards.
TATGCTTCATCTCTGTTTTATATTTAATATTGTTTATTTATAAAAAAAAACATGCAAGGCTCATTTGTCCAATTTTTTATTAATGCATTTTATAGATTATATAGCATAGTAGAGTCCCTAGATCCACATTACCTCGAATAATCAGGAATCTCGGATAACTGAGAAAGTTTGATAAATTATTATTAAATAAATTGGATTTATATACATTAGTGTTGATGTAATAATTTATTTTCAGGTTAGACCTGAAAATAAAGTATTATTGACTATAATGCTTTCCATTGTATAATTTAAAAATGAATTGTCATTCACATTGCATCGATTTTAATTTTTATATTGTAACAGTTAGAAAATAAAACAATTATATTTGCAATTTAAAACACTTTAGTTTTAATTATCTGAGCTTCTCAAAAGCCAAATTGATTAACTCCACTTTCTGTAAATTTCTCAATATTAGTCCCCGAATACATAATTGTACTAATTGTGTGCTTAGGTACTGAAAGTCTCCAGTTTGATCCGAAGACAAGGAAAATTTAATTTTTTCTTTGGATAATTTAATTTAAAATTTAATTCAATTATTAATTCATAGATGATATTACTCTTAATTCAATTACTAATTTGTTTCTTAATTCTGAGATGGTGCTAACATTAGTCAAAATTATTTCATATTAAAATTCAGTTATAATCATCAAGAGTTTATTTTTGGCTTGTATTTGTTTCAATTATGTCATGATATATAAATTTAGTTAATTTTACTATAGATAAGATTATGATGATAATTTCACAACTTGGTCCAATACTGTTATTGTTTGCTGGTGCACAACAAAATTGCAATACAATATTGTATGTTAAATTATAAAGATGATTTTTTAAATGTTCTTCATGTCAATTTTTTATACATAGACTTTCATAAATCAGGAAGTTCCTGTAATATAATTTAGTTATTTATCACAAATTATTAATCATCCTAAGGATTTATTGAAGTATTCACAAATAGCATGACGACATAAATTTTTTTTTATAACTGAAAGACTATAACAATATTTTATATATAAATGAAATGACTATTATTATAATAGCATTATTTAAATACAATTAATTCCAAGCCATTGACCTTGCAGTTACTACTAAAACTTTTGAATTTATTTAAACTTTGTCACTAAATTTTTTCTCATTCAATAGTTTCAGGAATTCTCTGACAAAATATTAAAAGGTAATCATCACTAACAGTACACTAGAAGTCATCATTGATTATAGAATTAATTATTACTGCATGCATTCTAACTTAGCTAGAGAGTACGAGAAGTTAGAGACAAATAAAATTATAAGTACATCAAATCTTAATGATTTTTTTTATGAGGATAAATTAATGATATAAATTTATAATATTAAGGTGTGTTTGTTGTTGGAGCTAAGCGAACACCTTTTGGTTCATTTGGTGGACGGCTGAAAGATGTTTCTCTTTCTGAGATGGCTGTGGTCGCCAGTAAGGCTGCCTTGGAATCATCTCAAGTCCAGCCACAACAAGTTAATTCTGTCATTTTTGGTATTGTAAACCAAGTAGGTCTCTTATATAGTAATCTGTATGAAATAAATTTTGATTCAGTTCTATTTATCATAATAATAATTGAAATTTTTAAAGGCAGCTTCACCAGATGGGATTTATACGCCCCGTCATACTGCATTAAAACTAGGTCTTCCTGTTCAAATTCCCTGTTTGGCTGTTAATCGCTTATGTGGATCTGGATTTCAAGCTGTTGTTTCAGCAGCTCAGGCAAATTGTTATTTATGATGATAATTTTTAAAAGAAAATTCCTTTATTATATAAAAATTAATATTTTCAGGAAATCTGCTTGAGAGAGTCTGAAATAGTACTAGCTGGAGGAACAGAAAACATGAGTCTTTCACCATTTATTTTAAGAGACACTCGTTTTGGTGTGAAATTTGGATCTGAACCTAAGGTGAGTTTAAACTTAAGATAACATGTACTGTAATATTTAAGTATACACAAATTTAATTACTTATGTTGGTTTGTTTTGTTTAACAAAGTATAACATGACTTATATGATACTGTAATGAAATTCAAATTTTGCATATCATGATACAGGAATAGCTTAAAATTTTTAGTTGGCTGTGTAAATTTGAAATGCTTAATTGTAGTTTAAAAGTAGCAAAGGCATTGTAAACTCTCTTATAGATTTCAGAAAAATGGACAAAATCTGTTGATTCTAAATATTTCATCTTCACCAGAATTGGCTGTGTAAATTTGAAATGCTTAATTGTAGTTTAAAAGTAGCAAAGGCATTGTAAACCCTCTTATAGATTTCAGAAAAATGGACAAAAATCTGTTGATTGTAAATATTTCATCTTCACCAGGAATATTTGAAACAGACTTCTCCTTTATTATCATGTATTTTATTAATAATTTATGACTGTGTTAATTACATCTGTGTAATGTGTGTACACTTTAATACTAATATTTACTTTATTACTGTCTTTGTGATTTTTTTTAGGCTAGATTTATACATAATTTAGAAATATCAGACAATTGGCAACATAAGATTCCCATTAGCCCATTTAAAAGGATCTACAATAGTTAATGCTGCAATGTATAATGATAAAACTTTAATTGTTAATGATAATTGCACAAAATATAGAAAAACATTAACTTGGAGAATAAATTCCATTATGACACGAGGTTTGCTCTCATAGATTGTTAAAAACTCCTGCCTTGGGCACTTTTCTTCAGTTCTTTATATTTTTTATACCAGATCAGTCCTTTAGCTTATCTATCCACTCTATTTTCGGTCTTCTCTCCTGCTTCTGTCTGTCCATCTCTCTAATACACTAAAAATTCTGTCTCCTGCTGATCCTCTGCTGAGTAGTAGTGTAAATGGCTAAAATGCCATTTTCACTACTCAAATTTTTGTTTAATTTCTTTTGTTACTTCTTCCATCTTCAGTTATTTCTGAAGCTTAACTTCTCTAGCAAGTTATATTTATGTTAATGCTGAATTCATACTCATCTCCATTGATGATCATTACTTTAGTTTTAGAAAGATTCATTTTCATGCCATATTCCAAGTCTGGAGTATAAATTGCCTTCAAAGTTCTTTCTAATTGTTTTCTACTTCTATTGACAATTGCAATGCCATCAGCAAATCTTATTCTGTTAAAGTTACATCCTCTTTTCTAGTATCTTTGATACAGTATGTTCTAATGCTTTAAATAATTTCTTCACTATACAGATTGAAAAATGAGAATCACATGCATCTCTAATACCACAGTTAATATCAAACTAATTTGAGAGACTAGTTTTAATTCTGAAAGGTATTCTCTGTTCCTAGTATAAATGTTTAATAATAATTAGGTCCTTCCAATCACTGTCTATCCTTTTCAGTATATTTATTAAACATCTTTCCATGGTGACTATCAAATGGTTTTTTAAAGCCTACAAACCCAATGTAGTATCCATATCTCTTGTACCTCTATAAGCCTTAAACCATATTGATCTTTTCCAATGTTTTCTTCTAATTCTTTTCAATAAAACACTAAAGAAAATTTAAAGACCTGGGTAATGATACATACTGTTCTAAGTTTTCTTCTAATTCTTTTCAATAAAACACTAAAGAAAATTTAAAGACCTGGGTAATGATACTTACTGTTCTAAGGTTGCTGCATTCCATATTGTTATTTTTCTTAGATATGGGCATCATTACTGTACTTTTAGTCCTCATGGAGTTCACCTTCCTATAAATTTCATTAAGTAATCCAGTGAATACCTCAAATCTCTCTCTCAAATTTTTACAGTTCTATTGATAAGGTATCAATTTGATTTGTTTTCCACGATCTAATTTTCTGGTGGCTTCCTTAATCTCTTCTTTCGGAATTGTAGTCAATTTTCCTTTTCATTGATTTTTGCAATCTTCAAAAAAATTAGCATCCTCATAAAAATCTTTTCCATATTCTCTCCATTTTTCTTTAATTTCCTCTTCAGTATATAGAACTTTGCCATCTTTCCTCTTGATTCCAACAATTTTTCTTTGATCATGTTGTAAATCTTTTATCATTTTGTGCATTCTACATATCATGCTTTTTATCAAGCTCTTCAATATCTTTATTTTCATGCTATCATTGTTTTCTTTTCTGCATTCTTGCAATAAGAAAGATTACAAAATTTTAAGAGACTTTATTTTGTTCGTATTTTTAGTCTTTCTTCTTTCTTCCATTAGTTCTAAAGTATCAGCTGTAATTCAATGTTTTTTCTCTTTTCTTTCTGGATGTCCTATATCTTCTTCTGTTTTCTGCTTAATCTCCTTTAATCTGTTCTTTTTTATTTTTCCTAATGTTAAGTTGCTTTCTCCCATTAAGCTTTTAAATGCCAAAAGAGTTAAAAAAAAAAAAAAAAAATGATTGTATTCACAAGCTGGCTAATTAAGTTTAATTAGACTTAATTAGCCAGCTTGTGAATTTTATTTTTTGCAAAAAATAAAATGATCATATTGCACTTATTTTTCATTGAAATCTTGAAAATTGATGATTAATGGATTTTTAGTTTATCATGATTTTTTTCCTCTAACAATGTAAACATTTTTTTATTAATTTTTTTTCAAAAGTTATTGTCCCATATATGAGATCACTTAAAATACAATTTTTTTATATGAAAATTTCGCCATCCAACAAAATAATTGCTATTTTTGGATAGCGACTGATCCTCTGAATAAAACAAGTCATGAATGGAGAAAATTGGACCATATTTTCAAAAAAATCAATAGAGAACCAATTAATATAGAAATTTTGATTAATGAATATTAATTAATATGTTTCATTTTCATTTCAGTAATTTTTAATTCGATATTTTATAAATTTTCGAATTTATATAAAAAGATAGATACATATAAAAATTGTCTCCTCTCATATGTAAACAGTTATATATTCTTTATTTTGCTTTAATTGAACTTCATGATGGTTGACTCCCACATCACTCCCAATACTACTCTTCCCAGAATATAGTAGGCTTGGCTGATCTTTGTTTATATTAGTATTTTCTTATTTTTTTGATAAAAACAAGGCATGAGAGTAAAAATGAAGTAAAAAATCAATGTTTAATAAAAAAAAAATATATTGCCTAATTTAATAAAATTAAGCAAAATTTTGGTATTATTTATAATATTTATTTTTATAGTATGAACTATAATATATCAATTACTGATATTTTTTTCAAAAATTATGTTTATATGTTGAAATAATCCAAACATGAATGCAATAAACTTATAAGGACTAGGTCCTTGTAGGTTCTCGAACCCTAACCCCAGGCCCACTGGCTGACGACGATCGAAGAAGACCTTAATGTTAACATTCACTTCACACTCTGTGAGGTGGGGTATTTGAGCAGACCAGAACTCCATTTGCATAAAAAAACTATATTTTAATTTAAGACTAATACTTGTACAAACTTTTTATGTTACAATAAAATTCAAAAGAAAAGTTAAACTTGGAACAAAGTTATCCAGTCCTCCTTCTTTGCAAAAACGTCCAACCACAAGTAAAACAAAAAAAAAGTTCACACCAGGACGAGCCGGAGTATCCACAAGTACCATGGACAGGACGCCACCACACACGGACATTAGAGGACTTGATGACGCATCACTATCGTCCACCAAGCTTTATAATGGACCTTTTTGCATAAATATCATGTCGTTCCTTAGATATATGATAAGTTCAATAAAAATCCTTTATCTTCAAAATTAGCGATAGTTATTATTAATTAGAAAATTAACACAAAGAATATATTTCAAACTTCAATTATAATTAACTTATTTTCAACATTACGAGTCTACGTCAGCAGCACACAACGTCACAAGGTAAGATGGTGGCCAGCAGAAGTCACTACACCCACAGTAAGATTTTTTTCTACGTCGAACCCTTACAAACTAAGATCAGCCTAATAGCAGTTGTAAAATTCTATCATTTTTCCTGCCATGCACAACATATTTTAATGGCCTCTGGTAGTAAATGATCTTGAATGGCATATGCCTTCAATGGCACACAACAGGGTTAAATTTTCTTTTAATTTGTCATTAAATGCTTTCATTTTATTTTTATCCTTAAGTTTCCAAATCTACAACTTTTGTAGTTGTCTTCTGTATAAATTTTTTAAATTGATCTTTAGTTTGCAAACAACTGGGTTATGATCTGAACTGCAATCTCCTCCAGGCATAAATTTGCAATTCTTTATCCAAATTTTTTATTCTGGATGTAATAAGTCTGTTTAGTTTTTATAACTATGTGATGAAGTCCAAGTATATTTAAACAAACCAATTACAAAAATACTTTCAGAAACTTCTTAGTTTATGTAAAGTTAAAAGTTTAGTTGGCTACTGTAGTATCATATATTGCAACATTTCTTTATTTGATGCAATGAGTGTCTGCAGTTCTATTTAAAAAAAGTATTTTTATTGTTTTAACAGAAAATTTTTTCATATAAACAAATAAAATTGATGATTTCATTTGTTTTAATTTTTTACAGATTGAATGCAGTTTGTGGAATTCTTTAACTGATTCTTATGTCAAAATGCCTATGGCAATTACTGCAGAAAATTTAGCAGAAATGTATAATATCAGCCGAGAAGAATGTGATAATTTTGCACTACAGTCTCAATTACGTTGGAAAGATGGTAAATTTTCTTTTTAATATATTAGATTATTTTTTCACATTTGACAAAAAATAAATGCAAAATTTAATTTTTTAGTGAATATAGATAGTTTTTTTGATAATGAAATATAGGAATTAAGTTTTTGTGTTATGTATACATAACATATTTTAGATTTCAGTACTTTTCATTTTTAACTTTCTTTGAAAACAGTTTGGAAATAAATGAACAATAGTTTGCCAAAAATACTTTTTATATATGAATTTATTATGGCCATACTTCAGTGTATAAGATGTTTAAAAAATTAATTAGAATAAAAGCAAGCAATAAATACATTTGATAAGGTATACTTTATTGAAAAACATTTTTAGCTATCCACATAAACAGGTCCTCTAATTTGGTTAAGAGGAGGAGAACTAAAAGGCAACTAATTTTGCTCTGTACTTTAACTCACAAGGAGAGTACACGACTCGTGACTCGTTGATTTTGACAAAAAAATTTCTGCGTGCAGAACTCCACTAATAAAGTTCATTGGGCCAGCCATTTGACGAAATACTCAAGCAAACTCCAGAAAAAAATTCGTAAATTTTTGACCAAAACCAATTCTGACTTATATACGTGCGCTTTTAAGATACTACGTGATGTAGCCATAGGCTACTTGGTAAGACACGCACTCCACATCCCGATGGTCGTGGGTTCGAGGCGTAATTTTTGACCAAAACCAATTCTGACTTATATACGTGCGCTTTTAAGATACTACGTGATGCAGCCATAGGCTACTTGGTAAGATGTGCACTCCACATTGTGGGCTCCAAAAGTCGGGGCCCCGGGCGTGCACCCGGTGCGCCCGCCGTTAAATCCGCCTCTGCCCGCACAACTTTGCACCGGGCCCCGCTTTTTCTCGGACCGGCTATGTTTATGTGCTGTTTCATTAAAATTAATTTAATCTAATCGAAATGCAATTCGTAGAAACAACCGCTATAATACAGTTGGCCGGATTGGCCACATGGAAACGTTTCAGTTTTTCACTCTGGAGAACTCGGATTCGAGTTTTGAATCCCCCTCTTGAAATTATTTATGATGGGTCCGGGCCCAGCCCATCCATACCCATCCTCCACAATCCGTCTGATCCATCCACATAGTTGGGCAGCCTATGAAAGGGCTTGTTTCGCCCCGTCACTTACAAAGTTAATATTCATTAAGAATGGAAAGTGGCGTCATCTGTTGATCAAAAATCTCTATAGTATCTTTGGTGGTACAAGGTACAGGGCTATAGCTTTTTAGGGCACATGTCTCACGAACTATATAAGCCTATCCAATCAGCATTCAAATTTGATCAGGTTGAATTTTCAAAAATCTGCAAAATTTAATAGTGTAAAAAGTTATATGATTGATTTATCGATCTTAGCTAAATATAGTTGAAAATTGAAAAATTTTCTTCTAGTAGATCTTAATAATGTAACTTTATGTTGAGAGATGTCTGGCTGACAGAGATAAACTTAATTTATATAACTTTTTATTTTATTCTGAAATGGAAATGTTCAAAATTGACTAATTAGGAATACATATGAGAACGAATTTATATCATTAAATTAATTATATTTAAAAACATGAATACTGAAATCATGATATTCGCTATATTCAGAAAGGCTGATAAAAACGAATTTCTTTATTAAAATTACATGGAACTCCATTTTTGGTATGCATTGGTAGTCCGAATCATCTGTAATACCGGTAAATCTACATCTCAGCGATTACATAAATGCTTTTCATTAGATGTATTTTCTATGATGGACTTATTTAAAATAGAGGACAACAATGTATAGAGGAATCCTTAATACCAAAATGTGAAAAAAGTTCCGAATATCCCATTGAATCATCCTATAAATAAAATATCTTATTTTAAAAAAATCCTCATTAATTTGATACATTATCACATTAAATTCACATTAATCCACGGAAAATGTGAAAAAAGTTCCGAATATCCCATTGAATCATCCTATAAATAAAATATCTTATTTAAAAAAAATCCTCATTAATTTGATACATTAATCACATTAAATTCACATTAATCCACGGTGAAAACTCAATGAAAACTTAGCTATCTTTAGAAGTTTAAAAAAATAAAAATAAAAATATTCAAAGATGGCTCCAAAATAAAAGCGTTAGCTATAATATCCAAATAAGAAATGAAAAAAAATAATAAAAGTATATCATAAAGTATCTTCGATCATTTTTAACGAATATAGATTTAGGTTTAATTAGGATAATAGTGATTTTGCAAAGCATTGCCATCTGTTGGAAACAGATAGAACTACCTCTCCTATCAATGACGTCCGATGTGACATCCAACTAGAAATTTTACTAATGATTGGTTGATTTTTTCATACGAATATCAAACATCCTATGAAAGTGCATTGCGTGTGGTATCCTAGCGTAGGGTGATCATTTGTTCGTTGAATTAGGACATAAAGGATGGCTAATTTAAGAAGGTAAGGAATGAGTTTATTCCTATTGCCTAAGCCTGAAATGATTGGTAATTTAGAAGAAAACATTAAACTTTTTATCTTAATATTTAAAAATAATTTAACATATATACTTTATAAAATTACTGATTATTTAAAAACTTGGAATAATTGATTAAACGATCTGTGATAAATAACCTATTTAAATAACGAAAAAAATATAGAGATGAATAATATAGCGGCTTCTAAATAATCAAAATTATATAACTCTAATTGAACTTAACCTGATTTTAATAGATATTACAATAATAGGTAAATATAATAATAGATATTAATTGTAAGCAATTAATATTTTATAATAATGTAAAATTCTACCTGTAAATATAATAAACAATTTAAAAGTTACTTTTTAAAATTAATTATATTTTTAGTGTTTGTTGATGCTGCATTTCGGTTCTGTATCTGATCATAAACACATACCGGCTTATTATAATGATTTTAATGTTACAGTATTGTGTGTCTACATGCAGATATGATTATGAATTAACATTTCAATTAATCATATGAATTATTATTAAACCTTGTATTTTGGTACTGTACTTATAATTTGCTTAACAAATTATAAGTACAGTACCGTATATTTAATTCATTATGGATATTAACAAGCTATTTTTTTAATTTTTATTTTTGCGCTGATTATTATTTGACCATATAGAGTTTCACGTTAACTTTTATTTCAACAGAATCAATAAATTCGATGACTTAATTATCCATTTTTCAAATTTGTTTATAGATTTTTCCTTGTCATTGTTAGGTAGATTTTATATAGCTTATTATTTTTTATATTGTGCCAAATTAACACAAAATAATTTTATTCGGTATTCAAATATAAAATTATATTAAATGTTTGGTATAAAAACTTAATATAATCCTATATTTGCAATCATTTAAATACAATTTTTTTATATGTTAAAATTATTACAAATTTTTTTTATTGATATTTTGTTTGATATTTATTTTATATAAATGTTAACAACTAATTATTGTATCATAGTAATAGATTATATGATTACTGTACCTATAGAATTAGCCTAAATTTTCCACTCTGATTATTAGTTAATTTTGGTTAGTTGTCCGTTTGTATTCTCTTATCAGTAAGAATAATTCTAAAATAATGAAGTGAAGGCTTATATTCACTAAAATAATTCATTTTATCATAAATGGGGCGAGTCAAGTTATTTCAAAAACTATCAGGAAAATGTCGAAATTTCCTTGTTTTTTTATTTCATTGGAAAGGTAGTAGTTCTCGGAAAAACCACTTTTTCTCTGGATCTTACCATTATCTCTTTTATATAAATGACGGAAAATGTTCATATGCATTTAGTTAAATGTATATTAGCTTTTTATATTTTTATACTCATTGTATATTGCCGGAATATACGAGCATAAAAATGTAAATAATGTCGCTTGTTGTATTATTCAACAAGCGACATTATTTGGTGTCGCTTGTTGAATATTTTTTCGTCTAGTAAAAATTATTTTATCTATATTTTCTTATGATTTAATCTATATGTTGCACAAACTAGTTTTACAATAAATTATTTGATTCAAACAGCAATAACAAGAATATAGTATTGCTTTTGATGCATTGGTTTTTATTCGTATTTAAAAATATCAAAGCAAAAGATTAGTCAAAAAATAAATAAATATTGCTGGGAAAGTTTTTCACTGCCAGACTTTATATTTTATACTAAAGTATAATCTATAGTCATTAAATATTTTGATACTTTTATGATTTAGAAAAGAACAACTTTTATAGAAATTAAGGAAATTAGAAATTTTAGTATACAATATGTAGAATTTTAGAATGAAAGTCAAAATCAATTATAGGTTTTTTTATATATAATATACATTACGGTAAGACCCCGTTTAACGCGGAGGATAAATAAACCAAGCGCTAAACGAAACAGCGCTTGGTTTCTTTGGAATAAATGACGGAAAATGTTCATATGCATTTAGTTAAATGTATTAGCTTTTTATATTTTTATACTCATTGTATATTGTAAATATTGAAATAGGTGAAACAGAACAGTGAATAAAAAATATATGTACCATTTTTTTATTTTATTTTGTAACTTACCTATTGTATTACATTAATTATAGACATTTTTTATTGCTAATATCAATTCAATATACGTAGCATTTTTGTTTATTTTATTTTGTAGCATGTATTATTACTGTATACATAGGATTTTTTTAATTTTATTTTGTAACATGTATTATTACTATAATATACATAACATTTTTTAAATTTTATTTTGTAACATGTATTATTACTATTACATTAATTATAATCTTCCGATCTAACATGTATTATTGCTATTGTATTACATTAATTATAGATTTAAATTGTAACATGTATTATTACTATTGTATTACATTAATTATAGACATTACCTTTTTTTATTTTGTAACATGTATTATTACTATTGCATTACATTAATTATAGGCATTTTTATTGCTAATATCGATTTGTATTTATAAATCATTCATGAAAATCAAAAATATTCGATCAAATAATTTATGTTTCTGATGAGGAAGGTTTTTCCTCATTTGACACTTTTGGTTTTTCTTTAAAAAGTCATCTAACGTCGCGTCGTTTGCCATTTCCTCTTTCCTTCAGCAAGCAATTGTCGATACCGAGACATCGCACCATGGCAGTTCGTCTTGCCTTTGAACTTCTTTCAAAATTTGGATCATTTTGCATAACTGATCCATAATTTCCTTAATAGTGTTTAACTTGTTTTGAGAAAATCCGTTTTATATAAGTTCCTTTTGCTCCTTATCTTCAGAAACGCGTACTTTTGTTGACCACCGATCATAAATATGAACTGTGACTGCAGCAAACTTTCGTATATATTATACTACATTGCTATCAAACGCTCAGTGAGAAGTCAAAGGAGTAGTAAAACAACAAATTAGTGCGATTTTGGATTTATGTGAGTATAACGGTTTGAAAAACCATACCAAAGTGAACCAATAAAAAATATAGAATTAAAAAAAAACCGCGTTATATTGAAACAGCGTTAAACGGAACAGCGTTATGTGGGGTCTTACTATATTTATGACGATGGGAAAATGAATTAATTGTTAAAACAATATATTTTGTCAATCTCGAAAATTTAGTTGATAAATAATTATAAAAAGAACGCTTTAAAACTTGCAGTCTATTAACATAAAACGGAATAAAATTCGTTAATGATGAAATTGATTATATGATCACGATTAATTGTTTTATTAATTATCTAGTGAGTTGTATTTTGCCCATTAATCACGTATACTGTGCAATATTACAGCATATTGTACGTTCTTATCGTTCGTATTGACACGGATCCACCAACGAAGCTATTATACTGTCAAAGAAACCGCGGGAATGATAAACCAGATTTGTTTACATAGTTGAGAGTCTAAAAATAAAATTATTATGATAAAATAATAATTTTTAGCAAACTTAAAATATCGATCATTTCAATGTATTATATATCGAATCTAGTATTATGATTGTGATAAGTCTTACACAGTACTTGAATTACGGATTAATTCCATATCCTACATCTATAATTATTTTATATGAATTTGTGCTAAATCTTTCAACAAACTTTCACCTATTCCGATCAGGATATAAAGTGAGGCAGCTCATAGCGAATACTGAAATACGACTTAAAATTCAAAAATAATAGGCCTACAGACCTTGTCTCTTCATATCTTTAATTACAATTTTATTTTTTAATTGATCTCTGGGAATACTTCTTTATGTCTGATCATCCACAATTAGACTTGACTTCATAATAAGGTACAAAAGATGATTCGTAAAAGAAGGATTCATTCCGAAAGCGTTAGTACGTTGTAAAAGCCTTAAATAAACTGTAATAGTAACCCAAACTGCTTAAGAGTGCTAATTTACGTTTGAAATGAAACTAGTTGCATATTTTCTGAATTTATATGCAGTTCCAGAATGATTAAAGATGTGGGATTTAAATTGTATCCATTAAATTCAAATAATTAATAATTAAAATAGAAATATAAGTGTAAATACAATCTTAATTATACTTTTAATTATATTTAATTTCTGGACTGATTAATAATATAGAATTAAATTATATATTCTCAAAATTATATTTAATTAACTGAAAATCTGTATATTATAACTAAAGCATACTTAATGATAATATATTTCTATTTACATTTATATATTAATAGATGATAGATACTCCTTTCTCCTCACATTTTGTGTGAATGTGTGGCCCTTTCAAGGTAAGGTAGGATCTTCTTGGATAATGATAATATATTTCTATTTACATTTATATATTAATAGATGATAGATACTCCTTTCTCTTCACATTTTGTGTGAATGTGTGGCCCTTTCAGGGCTAAGTTAGGATCTTGGGTTGCATTTTCTTCACCAGAAGATCTGTTAGTCGCATTGAAGAAAATATTCTCTTTCGTCATTAAGTCAGAACTTATAGAATGATCCTGTTGGGGGGTATACAATAGACCACTGATGGTCGCAGTGTTACGGCTATGCAAAGCCCCTCTTTCCTACAATACAATACAATATATATTAATTATTAGATCTAATTAGTGATGCCATCCTTCTATATTCTAAACTATAAATAAGCATTTCTTAAAATATGTTTTGATGGGATTTTTCCTCTTTTAGCCTGGTGGATTTGCTTGTATCTTTAATGGATTATTTTTTCATAAAAAAATCTATCAAATATTAAATTATAATTAGAAATTCAAATTTCTGTTTCATTCTGCCATTTTTTAAATAGTAGAAAATAATGTTAATTGATATCATCTGTGACAATCATTCAGCCAAATTTCATACAGCCCACAAGTTAGATCAAAATGTAGTAAAACAGTATCCCACAAGTTTGAATACTCACAATTTTTTAAATCACCGAAGCTATAGAATTAAGAAATGCGACGTAGAAATCATTTTTAACGACAGAATATCTCTACAGAATTTCATGAAAATCTAATGCTATAATTATTCAAAAAACTTTAATGCGGGACAGACTACAGCATAATGTTCTTATAGCTTCACTTATCTTCGGAAAATAGCTACAAAAATAATAATTAGAAATTTATTATATTATTTTTTTTTTATCTGAAAACAGTACAGAGGAAAGATGTTTTTCCATTATAATTGATTTTATTCTTGAAAACAGAATTGAAACCTTGTAACGTTTGATAAATATTGAGCTTCAAGTATAAGTATTCAGAATTTTAATTATAATTAAAGTATTTCTTTTTGAGAAAATAAATTTGGAAAATAATTTAAAAGTCCCTTTACTTTCTATCGCTAAAATCTAAATTTTAATACATTTCCTAATTAAAAAATAATAATAATAAAACTGGTTTCAAAAAGATAAAAACATAATATTAATTTTTATAGATATTGATTGAATAACTTTTTTTATTTAGAATTTCTCACTATATTTTATCCATTCGTAAATAGTTCAAAATTTATATAAGTAAAAAATCATAAATTTATAGCAGTTTTTGATATATTTAATCCTTTTGTGTGAAGGATGTACAATAAAAGAATGTACAATAATTATAAATTTAAGATTAAATACAGTGCAATATATATATTAATTGATTTTTAGACTGTATGGTTTAACGTATGCTGATAAGCAAAACAATGTGTAAATTTTTAATATAAAATTACCTGCTGAGCATGTGTAAACGCGAATGTATATAAAAGGTCAATACCCTCTAAGAAATGATTACGAGTATACTGTGAATGTTTTTCGTTGCTATAAATTCGATAATTCTATATGACTCTGAAGTATGTCATAAGAGAAAATATATTTTCGTGCTGTTCATGAAGTTAGATCAAAATGTAGTAAAACAGTATCCCACAAGTTTGAATACTCACAATTTTTTATAGTTGTTATAATGTTCTTATAGCTATAATGTTCTTATAGCTTCACTTATCTACGGAAAATAGCTACAAAAATAATAATTAGAAATTTATTATATTATTATTTTTTATCTGAAAACAGTACAGAGGAAAGATGTTTTTCCATTATAATTGATTTTATTCTTGAAAACAGAATTAAAACCTTGTAACGTTTGATAAATATTGAGCTTCAAGTATAAGTATTCAGAATTTTAATTATAATTAAAGTATTTCTTTTTGAGAAAATAAATTTGGAAAATAATTTAAAAGTCCCTTTACTTTCTATCGCTAAAATCTAAATTTTAATACATTTCCTAATTAAAAAATAATAATAATAAAACTGGTTTCAAAAAGATAAAAACATAATATTAATTTTTATAGATATTGATTGAATAACTTTTTTTATTTAGAATTTCTCACTAGATTTTATCCATTCTTAAATAGTTCAAAATTTATATAAGTAAAAAATCATAAATTTATAGCAGTTTTTGATATATTTAATCCTTTTGTGCTGTGTATTTTATGCTTCAAATAACTTATACTTCATACATATTCATAGCTTAACGTAAATTTCTTTAAACGAGAAACAAAGATATTTATTTATTTTAATCAGCATCTGTCTGATATATGATTAAGATATTCTTTAATGTAGCTTCCGGATTTAAAAATTTATGCATTGCTAGTTTAAAATTTCACCTAATTGAATAACCAGTCTGTAAGAATATCTCATTGTCATTTATTAAACAATTCTTCTTACTGTCAAAAAATAGAAATAGTCTCGTTAAAATGAAAAAAACATTTAACCCACGCTTAACATATTACGTTTTCCAATAAAAATTCTGTATATAGATTTTATTAGTTTTTTAATTGTTGTCTATCTATTCAAAGACAATTCTTTTGTACATAGGAAACTATTCTTTGTACAAGATTTATTTCTAGAATGTTTGATTATAAATTATTATACTGTATCAGTTAATCTCGTGATAGTTTTCATATGCTGTATTATAGTACGTTATATATTTCATTTGAAAAATGCATATAAATGCAGCATTAAAATGCAGTTTGACGATTTTGAATTTCTTAAAAATGTTTGAAACAGTGAGTAGATTTGTCTCCCGATATTTTGAAATTATATTATGAATAGTGGATTTACTCACATTTACCATTCTACTTATATTTCTTATAGAATTCCCACTATTCCAGTGATGGATAATAATTTTTCTTATATCTAATGCTATCTCACATTTTTTCCGACCCATACTAAATGTTTGGTTGAAATCACCTTAAAATAAACTTCTCCAATTTCAGATCTCTTACATAGTACACTTTAAATGACAATTCTGCCAAATTATGGCTATTATGGACTTTTTTCTCTCTGTCCCAATACTTTTTTGAGCGTGATTTTCACTTTAAACACAAGATGTGTGGCATTTCTTATTTATTTCATATTATTTTTCTTGAATTTTTAGAATAAAAACTTTGTTTTAGTTTATATAGCGACTGTAGTGAAAACAGTATTAATTTCAGTGTATTAATTATTTATTTTTCAATAAATGATTGACAGTTTGTTGTGTCCCAATACTTTTTTGATTGACTGTACGTGGGAAACATAGTTCAACGAAATGGCGGATATAATTATGTTAAATTCCTATTTATTATGTTTGTAGAATTATCCTGTTTAGAATAAATTGAACAAAAGTTATCAATGAAGTGTTGTTATAATAGAGTGCTTAGTAAATTATTGCTATAATAAACATTAAACAACATTATCACATTTAAGTTTCAGATTAGTGCGATCATTATCAAATTTTTTTGTAGCTGCATGAAAACTTTCCTTCAGAATCCGTTCTAAATCTATGAAGAAAACTTTTTGCAATCCAAATTAAATTTGAATTTTTAAGACATTGATAAGCATTTTGCTTATGATTAGTTTTGAGTCCAAAATTGATAAATATATGATTACATTACTTTTTAAATCAAAAATTATCAAAAAATTTAATTGGCTTTGCAATTTTTCTGTTGTTTATCGCAGCCGAATATAAAATTCTAAAAATAAATTTGGAATATTATGTTACATTATATCAAGTACTGCGTTTTTAATTACCTTTAAATTATTAAAAAGTTAAAACAAAATTATTGAAGTAATAACTGTTAGTATATGCAAATCTTCGCCATTTTTGTCTTAATAAAGTATCTTTTTCTATTATAAAGTTAGTAAAGATTGAAGAATCGATCATGCAATATTTTTCAATTATTCATGTTTTGTCATTTTAAAATCATATCCTTCCGTCACGAATGGCATCATTCAAGATTTTATAAATTTCATATCCTTGAAGGTGTTTATCGATCACGAAATATATAGGCTACCGCTGATTTTAAATGGTTTTTATTAATTTGATAAAAATCTATCGTTAAAACTAGATTTTAATATATCTGCTGATTAAAAAACTTATTGTTTTTATCACTTTCTTTTACAATATTGTGTTTAAAATATTAACTTTTTTAGATTTTGAGTGTGATGAGAGATGCGGGCCACTTCCTTTCGCAGCTTACCTACAGTCAATCAAAAAAGTATTGGGACACAACAAGCTCTCAATCATTTATTGAAAAATAAATAATACACTGAAATTAATACTGTTTTCACTACAGTCACTATATAGAACTAAAACAAAGTTTTTAATCTAAAAATTCAAGAAAAATAATATGAAATAAATAAGAAATATTAAAAATTTTGTTTTAATTCTATATAGTAACTTTAATAAAAACAGTATTAATTTCAGTGTATTATTTATTTATTTTTCAATAAATGATTGAGAGCTTGTTGTGTCCCAATACTTTTTTGATTGACTGTATGTGTAGATATCTTTTTATTATGTCGGTAATATTTGCTTCATATTGAGCATTTTTAACAGGATTGCGTAAATTTTACTAAAACCTAGAGATACAGCAGTGATACTTTATATGAATTATTTCTGCTGAAATTCTATTCGCCCTATTTTTTGATCTACAGTTAAACGTTATTGATCTGATATTTATATTCGAGAAGTGTTCAATAGGCAAAAGTGCCAAATTTGAAGCTTTAATTCAATTAATCAAAGATTCGACTTTATTAGGTTAATGGACTTGCTGAATATTATAAAAATCGATAAATAATTAAAAAATTATACACGGAAAGACTGACATCATAATGATTTTATAAGCAAACAGCATTCTCCATGAATGTTTTCGTTTAGAGCAGAGCTGCCCAACCTGCGGCCCAACATAAAATCGTAAACTTCCTTAAAATGTTGACATTTTTTGTACTTATATATTTTTTTTTTTTTTTACTTTTTGAAATTCTCCGTAATATCATCATATATCCTACTAATAAAGAAAAAGAAATTTGTTTCATTTCTATACTAAAAATGTATAAAAAAATAATGAAGTTTTTATTAATTAAATACCTATCTACATTTCCTATTTCTGCTTTTTTTTTTAATATTTCTTATTTTAGTGATTAAATCTTCTTGACCCGCTCAATGATTTTTAAAAAATTCCTAAACGAAAAGAAGTCAAAGATTATTATTCTACGACATTTTTGTTTATTTGTTATGGTGAATATCATATATTGTACATTATTTACTAACTGTTTTGCTTAACTTTCATTAGAATTAGTACATTTTATGTGCGGCCCGAGACAATTTTTTTTCTTCAAATGTGGTCCAAGGAAGCCAAAAGGTTGGACACCTCTTGTTTAGAGGGAATTTACGTGTGTTTAAAATCTACTCAATGTACCTTAGATATTTTTCTGAATAAAGTTCAAAATTTGATTTCAGTATTTAAAAATTGTTCTAATTATTGTATACAGTAAATTATTCAAATATTTTATTATTTTTTAATTTTAATGCTTAACAGATATATTATAAAATATTATATCTAATATTTCGATTGCAATAGGACCAATTCCATCAAATCAATTAGTAAATATCATTTATTTTAAAATTTATTCTGTTACAAATCTGATAATTTTTAGCATCATCATCATCATGTTATATATTTATTATTATTATTATTACTACTATGAGTAAAAGAGATTAAAAATATCCTAATAAAATTTTAAACTTTCAAATTAGTGGTTTAAGGATTCACTAACAACATATTTCTGATAGGTGCGTATCATCAAATTAAATCAGTTTTGCTTTCCCAATATTTTTGATATACAATACGAGCATAATAATTTATGCTTGTATAAATAATTTTATTATTTTCTGCCCCGTCTTTGATATCAGTTATTAATTTTTGCTAATTAATTAGCTAAGTTAGATGAAAAATTAATTATCATAGTCATACTATATATCATCTGTAGATTGTTAAAATGAAACATTAATAAACACTCTGTATATAAAGTTCTATATATTTATATAATTATGAAATTATAATAATGTAAGTTTTATATTGCCCAAAAACTTTGTTTTGATAAAATATAAACTCAGTATATTACTTTTTATATATAAAATTACAGTGAAACCTGTTAGTGACCACCCCTCAGGACCAGCTTGACTGGTCACTTTTCACAGGTGGTCACTATACAGGACAGTGATCCTCCCCTTCCCAAAAGAGAGAGAGAGAGAGACAATAATTTTAAAATGTTTTCATTTTGGTGGGAGGGCTGCAGCCCTTATGGGCGAGCCGCAACTGCCTTGGACATCCAGTTCTTGCTTTGTTAACGGGTAGATTTGTCTTCCGATATTTTGAAATTATATTATGAATAGTGGATTTACTCACATTTACCATTCTACTTATATTTCTTATAGAATTCCCACTATTCCAGTGATGGATAATAATTTTTCTTATATATAATGCTATCTCACGTTTTTTCCGACCCATACTGAAAGATTGGTTGAAATCACCTAAAAATAAACTTCTCCAATTTCAGATCTCTTACATAGTACACTTTAAATGACAATTCTGTCAAATTATGGCTATTTCATGGACTTTCTCTCTGTCCCAATACTTTTTTGAGCGTGATTTTTCACTTTGAACACAAGATGTGTGGCATTTCTTATTTATTTCATATTATTTTTCTTGAATTTTTAGATTAAAAACTTTGTTTTAGTTCTATATAGTGACTGTAGTGAAAACAGTATTAATTTCAGTGTATTATTTATTTATTTTTCAATATATGATTGACAGTTTGTTGTGTCCCAATACTTTTTTGATTGACTGTATGTGTAGATATCTTTTTATTATGTCGGTAATATTTGCTTCATATTGAGCATTGTTAACAGGATTGCGTAAATTTTACTAAAACCTAGAGATACAGCAGTGATACTTTATATGAATTATTTCTGCTGAAATTCTATTCGCCCTATTTTTTGTTTTACAATTAAACGTTATTGATCTGATATTTATATTCGAGAAGTGTTCAATAGGCAAAAGTGCCAAATTTGAAGCTTTAATTCAATTAATCAAAGATTCGACTTTATTAGGCTAATGGACTTGCTGAATATTATAAAAATCGATAAACAATTAAAAAATTATACACGGAAAGACTGACATCATAATGATTTTATAAGCAAACAGCATTCTCCATGAATGTTTTCGTTTAGAGCAGAGCTGTCCAACCTGCGGCCCAACATAAAATCGTAAACTTCCTTAAAATGTTGACATTTTTTGTACTTATATTTTTTTTTTTTTTTTT